>JAEUYN010002392.1:0-68945 GCA_018257835.1 Euura lappo | reverse complement strand
CGACAGTCGTGAGTTGAGAGTTGTTCCGATCGAGTTGAGTCAGGGCCTTTGCCGTCGCCTTTGAAAAGTATGAAATAAAATGCAATTGTTCCAAAATTTAATCAGTGGATTCAATCAGACAAAGAACTCAATCGATGCACTTCTTGATGACATGTCGGGTTATCACTTGTTCAGAATTTTTATACAAACACATTTCAAGTACTTACTTTCATGTATATTTGATAACACTGTAAAATTTCTTTCTGAATTGATTCCACTTCACAGATGACACTACCGACGCATGGCGAATCTCAGACGACACTGATGATACCTCAATGCGTATTCCGAGAGGCACAGGACGTGCCGAACGGAGCGTGTAAAAAGACAAGCAGTTCTGACGACCATTCGTATTCTCAGATGGACCAAAAATAGCGAACAAAGAACTGGAGCGTACCATGGCGGAAGAAGACAGAAGGGATCGGAAGTAGGACTAGATCCGTAGTAGTAGTTGCTCGGTAGATTTGATTCGTAGATTCATTTGAGAAAACTTGTCCAGTCAAGTCAATGAGAATTCATGAAGTTTCAGTTTCCCGGAGTAAAAGTATTTTCTTAAAATTACAGTGTGTGTGTTGTACGCAAACGTAGAATGGAAAGTGTTCTACGAATAAGAAACCGTACACATGTAAATATTGAAAAATACGTGGAAAAACCTGAAATTCGTAATGAATTGAAGATTCTAATCCTTAGTGGAAACCCTGTATTAGTAACTGTTGTGTCGTGTTTGGCAACTTGTAATAAAATTCTAAACGGAATACAAATACAGGGTGTTCATGATAACCTTGGCAAAAATTACAGGGTGGGTAGAGGACCCAAAAAACAAGGATTTTGAGTATTGGAACCCATGTCCGGAAATGTACCCATACAGAACTATGGCCATTTTTCGATTTTGGTTTGCGCTCCTGTTGCGTACTCGAAACTCGCCTCTATCAGGTGTGTCGCGTGTAAAGGAGATAACAGTCATAAAAATGGCAAGTTTTGCGTCTACATGGTGGAGTCTTAATAACATAAACAACGGAAAACAAAACAAAAACATAATAATTTTTTACTAAACTCAAAGAAATTATGATGTTTTAAGTTTAGTTTAGTTTAGTACAAAAATTATGATGTTTTTGTTGAATTGAGTGCAATATCATTATGTTTTTGTTTTGTTTTCCGTTGTTTATGTTATTAAGACTCCACCATGTAGACGCAAAACTTGCCATTTTATGACTGTTATCTCCTTACACGCGACACACCTGATAGAGGCGAGTTTCGAGTACGCAACAGGAGCGCAAACCAAAATCGAAAAATGGCCATAGTTCTGTATGGGCAATACTGGACATGGGTTCCAATCACTAAATCCTTGTTTTTGGGTCCTCTACCCACCCTATAATTTTTGCCAGTTATCATGAACACCCTGTATTACGTCATTGTGCAGTTGAGATACTGCGAAAAACAGTGGTTGAAAAACTATTCAATTAGCTACAGTCGTATCAAGTCCTGTAAGTTCAAGGCAGAAATATGAATACTGAGATGTTTTTCTGGACTTTCTGCGACAAGTAGAAAGTGTTTGAATTTCTGAACCATGTATATAGTAAAAGCAGCTTGAGTGCTTGCGGAGGTAGAGATACTGCGATACACAGTAGAAGTATTAGAAATAATACTGCTGTAGTAGTAGCAATACTACGCACTCACAGTAATTCCTGTGTATTGTACAGTAGTAGAAATACTACAAATATTATTTTATCAATTATATCAGTATAACAAGTAACGGACGTATCAAGTCCTGTATCTTGATACTGCGATACACAGTAGAAGTATTAGAAATAATACTGCTGTAGCAGTAGCAATACTACGCACTCACAGCAATTCCTGTGTATTGTACAGACAGTAGAAATACTGTCGAACGCAGTAGTAGAAATACTACAAATATTATTTTATCAATTATATCAGTATAACGAGTAACGGACGTGTCAAGTCCTGTAACTTGATACTGCGATACACAGTAGAAGTATTAGAAATAATACTGCTGTAGTAGTAGCAATACTACGCACTCACAGCAATTCCTGTGTATTGTACAGACAGTAGAAATACTGTCGAACGCAGTAGTAGAAATACTACGAATATTATTTTATCAATTATATCAGTATAACAAGTAACGGACGTATCAAGTCCTGTATCTTGATACTGCGATACACAGTAGAAGTATTAGAAATAATACTGCTGTAGTAGTAGCAATACTACGCACTCACAGTAATTCCTGTGTATTGTACAGACAGTAGAAATACTGTCGAACGCAGTAGTAGAAAATACTACGAATGTTATTTTATCAATTATATCAGTATAACAAGTAACGGACGTACAAGTCCTGTCACTTGATACTGCGATACACAGTAAAAGTATTAGAAATAATACTGCTGTAGTAGTAGCAATACTACGCGCTCACAGTAATTCCTGTGTATTGTACAGACAGTAGAAATACTGTCGATCGCAGTAGTAGAAAATACTACGAATGTTATTTTATCAATTATAACAGTATAAAAAGTAACGGACGGATGTATCAGGTCCTGTAACTTGATGGCATGAATATGATGAAAACTTTGCAACACAGCAATCTGGAGTATACCAGATCAATGCGTGATGAATCCCTAAATTTCAACACACATTACATGATTTCTCAATTGCTGTGGTCAGTTTTCTAACTTTTCGTGACAAACAGAGAGTGAAGAATTTTCACTAATTTGAAGAATAATATTTCATGTATTGATTATATGTACATGAATCACTTATTACTTTGAACACCCAAGTCCCTTTTTGAGTATCACACACTCAATGTTCAGGAATTGAAAAAATGCTCAATCTTGATTTTCTTCATCGCCTGACCGGTGGTTGAAAAATCGAAGAGACCTCGGGTCGTTTCAGCGAGTGAATTCGTATCAATCTTTTAACATGGCAATTAATTGTTATGTTTTCAGGAAAAAAAAGGTTTGATACGATCAGGTAAAATTATGCCTCGAATTTGACCTGATAAGATTGTATGAAATTATTTGCATACATAACTTGATGACGTAATTCCATAAAATTTCGTCTGAGTTTGTGTACACTCAGGCATCGAAGGGGCATTCTATTACACCACGGTGAAAGTGATACAGCAACGTGCTCCCCAGTCGCCTAATCGGCGTGTCCCGCAGGGAGGAATCCCTGAAAGTAGTGGTGGACCGTGGTTTGCCCACAGTGAGGCGTACTCACGTCGCTACTGTGGCGTCTGGTCATTGACAACCCCGAAAGCAGACCTGACCAGGGTGTCTATCTCCTTGAAAAATCTGGAAGTCCTGGAAATCTCAAGGATTTTTTATTTCCTGGAGTGTCTTGGAATTCCCAGGGAATTTCAAGTTCACTCAAGGAATGTTTCGAAGAGTGATCAATTTATTGGATCTTGCAAATTTGAAACCATTATTGTATTGCAATAGAAAAAAAATTTGTCAAGTACATTTCAATTAAACTCGTGTGTCTAAGAAACTGACTAAGAAAAATCTTTGACAAGAGTGGTCTACGAGAGATGAATCGTATCTCGATACACCTGTAATCGTTGAAAAAATCAACTGCAATATCCTGGGATTCTCTGGAAATCTTAGATTAACTGGGGTATACACGCAGGGCTATGCGAATGATGTGGCCAGTGTGAGCCAGAGATGCCAGCAGAGCATCCGGACAAAACAGAGATGGTATGTTTTACAAGAAAACGCAAGCTGAAGGGATGGGGAAAGCCGAGCGTCAGGGCACGGGGCTGAAACCAGTAGACAGAGCAGAGCACTTGGGGGTCATCCTAAATGCTGAACTGAACTGGGGGCCCTAGCTAGAAAGTGTCAGCAGCAAGGTCTCTGCCCTTCTGTGGGTTACACATTGCACGTGCAATACAACGTCGGGCCTTCACCTGAGAATAATGTACAGGGCTCTAATGTGTTGGCAAACGACCGAGCTTGAAACACTGCAGACTCGGCTGCCCCGACAACAAGTCCAAATTACCAGATGACGCAGGACCATATGGCTGACGGGGTCGGGTCGGAATTTCGAGTATTGAAACCGCCGAAAGTGTAAAATACCGAATTTTTATGTTACGATTGATTGATTCACCGAGAATAGAAAATCCCGAAATCAATACACCAGAATCGTCAAATACCGCACAGCATAAGACCTAATGGATTAAATATTCGACAGTAGATTAAACAGACTGAAATAACACCGAAAAAAAAAATACCTACTTTTGAACAAATCGAATTCAAATAATCCGAAATTTCAGAAGTTCGAAACTAGTAGTACCGAATAAAGCGAAAGTACGAAAGGTTATTATTCCGAAAATTAAATCACAGAAATACAAACGTTCATAATTCCAACCTACAAAGAAATAGAACATTCCGAAAAATCAAGTTTACGTATGGTCAAAAACCGGACAGTACAAAGTTCCGAAAGTGTGAAATTCCGAAATTTCAAAATCCGAAAACTGACATTTTTATTACCGAAATTACCATAATTACGTGAATCAACATACATCCCTCCTAAAAGTTAGCGTTTTTACCTCCGACGTTGTTCACAAGTATTATTTAAATATTCAACAAGGGATAAAGGTAGTACTACAGAATACATACCTCCGTTTCCACTGAGTGTTTACTCTAATTCCGCTCAAAAAGGGAGTTTGGGGTACCACTTTTCAAGGATGACCTTGATAATGTAAGTAAAATTAAATTTTTGTATGCTATCCATTGACCGGACTTATTAAACCAAGAGAATATACATATAATTGGACAAAATTATATAGAATTTTATCTCATCATACGAGGACAAATTTCATCCGGTGGGATTAGAGAAATCAGAAGACAACACAGAGTTTTGAAATATTTGTTTATTCGTTATAACATTAATATTGCCGTTGCCAACAGCTCCTTGGTACGGCTCCAGCCACGGTCGTATCCGCGATTATGTTGGTGCTGTAAAATGAAAATAAAATCATCAGCGTATATCACAAATATGGTTTTGGATCACAAAAGAAAAAAATACCAAACTTGATACTTTACAAGGCAAATAACGTCAACGAATGAAAACTAATTTTTATGCATATGGCTCGCAAGCAACATCAGCTTGAAATAGTTGAATCCTGTAAGATAATGATTAATTGATCTTGATCTTCGTAAAAAGTGTCCTGTAAGATAATCACATAAAAACCTATTTATATCAGATCGAATTTTTAACGGACTATACGAATCTATTACTATATAACTATCTCTCAGATTTACGGTACTCTAGTGAACCGACTATCGTTTTATGGACCAGAAATAGGCATACGTAGATGCAAAGTCTAACCAACTTGGATGTAGCCCTAGTTCGAGTACTGGCGAGCTCACACTCGTGCAGGCAAAAGCACACAGTTCCAAAAAAAAGCGTTCAACATGGATGCTTGCCCCTGGCTGCATAAATGCACGCATACGACAAACCCAAACCTGGTTTCTACCAATGATTAACGGTACTGCTGGTGAACTTTCTATCGTTTCATGGATCCGAAATTGGCATACATAGATGCAAAGTTTATCCAACTCGGATGAAGCTCCAGTTCGAGTACTGTCGAGCTCACATTCGTGCAGGCAAAAGCACACAGTTCCAACAACAGCGTTCAACATGGATGCTTGCCCCTGGCTGCATAAATGCACGCATACGACAAACCTAAACTTGGATAACTAACAATAAGAAAAAGTTGTATGACTATACCTACTTTGAAGTTGTGTCACCTACCTACTAGCTATAATAAAAATTTTGAACGCGTTGGGGCTCGACCGAACAATTTCACGGAAGATCCAGACGTTCATCGTGCACCCAAACCGCACGGTATAATCCAAGACATTTGATGATGGTAGAACTGATACACTTCTTACAAGATTCCGAGTTTCCTTTGGTACGTTCTATGATATATGCTTCAGCCATATTAATAGAGATAGTTGCACCTACCAAATTGAATATATTGAATGCAAATTTTGGAGCAGATTGATGAAAAATAAACTAAAATTTTTATGAGCTCGTTCGATTATGTGACTAGCCGTGGCACTCTTTAGAGAGTGATGAACGTAATAGTACTTGGATTATTCTATGCGCTTTACTATCAAAGGCCTTGCACGAAAGACTTCTTTACTTACTATTGAGCCCATATATTCGTATACTATTTGTCACCTGATTCTTTTTTTTCGTCATTTTGCGCTACACTATACATATTTTGGTAATATATTTTCTTTCCCCTCTCTTCTAGGGAATTTTCTGATGTACGAACGGTTATCGATCAGTGTCGAAAAAATTCATCACGACATGCATTTATGTAATGTATTACCGACGATAGAAATTGAATGTATTCCGTAACGAAGAGTTGATTCATGTCAAAATCCTTTGAAACCTATGGCTATCAGCTTTGTGTAAACAATGAAGTTACAGACTGAGAGAAATAACTATATCTCAATGTAACAACATCTCGACATTGTTCAACATATATGACATACATTGAATAATTTGTGACATACGCCTGAAGTAACATTACGAAAGATGCAAAATAGATTTACTGTGCTATTATTAGTAACTAAACTGACTCAAAATTTGTTATCACGTCACGTTTTGTGTGCCGAAAATATTAAATGATCTTGATTGTGTAGGTATATTCATAATATGCTCTCAGCAGAGATTCAAATCAAAGAATAGGGTCGACACAAACGCGCCTTTTATGACAAAGCTCCGAAGCTTGTTTAGATATTACTGATCTATTTCATTTATAATACTGAAACGATTTTTTACTTTCATATTTTTTTACATAAATTATTCTTAAGCCAAACTCGAATATTTCATGACGCATCAAGTCGAGAAATCACAGTAAATCCATTGTGCACCTTTATTACATGCGTAATGTTACCTTTGTCTCCTTCCAAGGGTTGAACATTCGGACCAAACGGTTCAATTTCTCCGCCCGGCATCTCTTTATTCCCCTGAGCGTTTATCTGCTGCCGTTTTCTTTTCCGGCGAAGATTTTTTTTTTGGGAGACAGATACTGTAACATATGAATCGAGTAATAACCATTTAGTGATCACAGCTAGTATAATACACAACATGAACACCAGTCGTTACAGTACGTAGCATCGTGATATTGAATATGTTAACTTCCTAGGTTTTATATAGAACGTGTGCGAAACGAATAACGTACTTGTATCTCCTATTCGTCGACGAACTCAATAAATCCACAAATTATTCACCACGAAATTCTAATATCTTTGCGAAGTTAGCTCTTGTGCCCGGAAGTACTAGTTTTCACGAATCCAGGTTGTTATCATTGAATCGATCTGCTCATCCAAGTCATGAATCCTAATATCGACGAGTCCTAAGGAAACAGACGTAACTCAGCGGGCAGTCTAGAACAGACGTAACTCGCCATGCAGGATAGAACAGACGTAACTCAGAAAATTCTATTGTAATTCTTTTGATATTTCCTGAGTTACGTCTGTTCTAGCCGGCCCAGCGAGTTACGTCGGTTCTAGACTGCCCGCTGAGTTACGTCTGTTTCCTTAGAACCCGTCGATATTCATAATAATACGCGACAGAACCAAAATTGTATGAGTTGTTTGTGAGTGAAAAACTCGTTGAGTTGTGGCTGTGATGAGTGAATCTGACGTGAGAACTGCCTGTAGTCGAAAATCAATCCTCCTACAGGGACTCAAAGTTTATGACCATTAGAATTGACTCCTCTTTTGGACAGATGCAAACCATTTCTCCGTCGCAGAGGGACTTTTCAACTGCAATGCCAGTCAATGATTGTCGTTACCTTTAACAGCTGGCCCTGCGCCTGTCTGTGCCGCAGCTGATACTCCTGAGACAAAAATACGAAATGTCACAATTTCGAGACAGAAGCGAAAGTATGAGGAATTATTGGGAGCTGAAAACTCATGCGTTCTCATATGGGTAGGTACTAATCGTAGGTTGACATCACAATCTATACCAGGTTTCAGTACTATTGGTTTTCGAATTGGATGAAATGATCTTTACTTCATGAATATATTGCCAATGTGCTCTCAGAGATTCTAATGCAAGAGTTGGGTCAATGCAAAGAGGCTTTTTATGGCACAGCGTCAAAGCTTGTTCAGATATTACCGATTTGTTTCAGTTCTGATACCGAAACCATTTTTCTCCTTCACATAGATGTATATAAATTATTCTCAAGCCAATGCAGAATATTTCATGACTCATCAAGTCGAGAAATCATACTGAGTCTAGTGTGCACCTGTATAAGATGCGTGATGTTACCTTCTCCTACTTCCGAGACTTGCAGTCTTTTCGGGCCACACGGTTTATCCGTGTTGCCCAGAATCTCCTCATTTTTCTGTGCCTTGAGCTCCTGCCGTTTCCGTTTCCGTCGAAGATTTTTTTTTTTGGATGCGGATACGGGGGCGGATACTGTAAGATAAAATTCAATAATTAGCCAGTTTGTCAGTAAAGCTATAGCATAATACAGAATTTGAACACCCATAGTTGCAGTACCATAATATGATGTATTGAATATAATGACTTTTTAAGGTTTATATCAAATGTGAACGAAACAATTATTCGCTTGCATCTTCTATTCGTTGACGAACTCTCTAGATTGACAAATTATTTAGCACGAAATTCTAATATCTTTGCGAAGGTAGCCCTTGTGCCCAGAAGTACTAGTTTTCACGAATCCAGGTTACTATCATTGAATCGATCTGCTCATTCAAGTCATACATTTTAAGATTCATAATAATACGCGACAGAAACGAAATTGTATGGACTGTTGCACTAATTGCACATTTCCAATGTGCTCTCAGAGATTCAAATGGAAGAGTTGGGCCAATGCAAACAGGCCCTTTATGGCACAGCTTCAGAGCTTGTTTAGATATTAACGATTTGTTTCAGTTCTGATACTGAGTCTAGTATGCATCTTTATTAGATGCGTAATGTTACCTTCTCCTCCTTCCGAGACTTGCAGTCTCTTCGGGCCACACGGTTTATCCGTGTTGCCCAGCATCTTCTCATTTTCCAGCGCCTTGAGCTCCTGCCGTTTCCGTTTTCGTCGAAGATTTTTCTTCTTGGATGCGGATACTGTAAAATATAACTAAATTAATAACCGTTTGGCGATCTCAGCTGTGTAATATAGGAAATTGTATAATTCTAAACGTAATTAATACTCAATAGAATCAGACAGAAGCAGCATTGTGAGCATTCTTTAAGAGGGGTCAATTGCTGGAGGTGTATCTACAACAATCGAATCTGTGTCCAATGCTGAGCGTTCTTGAGTCAATCCTGCTACAGTAGCAGAATCTACTAACATGAGCTTCGACTTCTATGAGGTACATAAGCCAGAGCTAACTATCATAGAAGGATGTTTCAAATTCGTAGCCTTTCAATGATTGTCATTACCTGCGATGGTTGGTTGCACGAGTGCCTGCGCCACAGCTGGTTGCGTGCCTGTCTTTGTGTCAACTGCTACTACTAGGATAAAAATGATACGCGATATTTATATAACAGTTGTATAGTTGCTTTCATTCCGTAGTACAAAAATATCCATTTTACCGTTGCCAAAAGCTTGAACATCCTCTGACAGTTCTAATAAGTCTGCCACATTCGCGTTTGGCGGAGCTGCACGGCCACCGCTGACCAATACCACCTCGTCCACTTCGACTTCTCCTAAATGACGGATAAGTAATGAGTAACAGGCAATAGATTTTCAAGATCAGGGTGTGTAGTTCAATCTCACGAAATATTCACCTATTATACAAATAACATTCTGCAAAATTTAGGTGTGGCAAAACAGAAGAGGACAACACATTCGGAAAGGACGAAAACATTAATAAACGCAAGCTATGTGAAGTGGATAATGAAACCGTAGAACACCTAATAGCCAAAGACGATCCGAACAAAATATAAAGTCCTGAGAAAGTGGGGCATGGCGCAGAAAGGATAAGAGTGATGCACAACAGGAATTAGTAAGAAAGAAGCAGAAGAAGACGATGTACGTTAGGCATTTTCAGCAAGCCTCTGGTATAGGTACCCAAACGAATCAAAGTATAGTGTCCATGCCATTAAATTTTGTTCTAGTACACTTTACCTACTAAGGAGGGCCCGCCAAGAAATGCCTAATGCGGATTTATAGAATGTACATGTGGATATTGAATAGAATAACGTATGTTTCACCAGGATTGAATATCTGGGATGAAGTAAAACATGAGGTAACGAGATAATCTATGTGATTACCCACCTTTTCAGAGGTCACGAAGCATGAGAAATCAACGAATAGTCACTAAAATACAAGTATAATTATTACCTGTCTCGTTATTGATGGGGAACGTAGGTAGGGTAGCAGGCAAGTTTTCCCTTGGTCTTTCACTTGGTACGTGCTCAGGTGCCTGCTCGAGTGCGTTAGCAGGTATTTGCTCCCGTGCCTGTTCCTGAATGGGCTCGGGTTCCTGCGCGAGGACCGGCTCTGGATCCTGCACCGGGATCTGTTCCGGAGCCTGCTCAGGTGCTCGCCAGCGTAATCGCTTACAAGCTTGCCTGGGTGGGTTCCTTTGTGGCTGATCCTGTGCTTCGTCTTGAATCGGCTCAGGTTCCTGCTCCGGGGCCTCTTCGGGTGCTCGAAGGCGTAATCGCCTAGAAGCTTGCCTGGGTGGGTTCCTTTGTGGCTGATCCTGTGCTTCGTCTTGAATCGGCTCAGGTTCCTGCTCCGGGGCCTCTTCGGGTGCTCGAAGGCGTAATCGCCTAGAAGCTTGCCTGGGTGGGTTCCTTTGTGGCTGATCCTGTGCTTCGTCTTGAATCGGCTCAGGTTCCTGCTCCGGGGCCTCTTCGGGTGCTCGAAGGCGTAATCGCCTAGAAGTTTGCCTGGGTGGGTTCCTTTGTGGCTGATCCTGTGCTTCGTCTTGAATCGGCTCAGGTTCCTGCTCCGGGGCCTCTTCGGGTGCTCGAAGGCGTAATCGCCTAGAAGCTTGCCTGGGTGGGTTCCTTTGTGGTCGATCCTGTGCCTGTTCTTGAATGAGTTCGGGTTCCTGCTCCAGGAGAGGCTCAGGATCTTGCTCAGGATCTTGCTCTGGGGCCTGCTCTGGGGCCTGATCAGGCACGCGGTCTGGTTCTCGCCCAGGGGCAGGTCGTCCTCGGGCGTAATAGTCCCGAAAAAGATCTCTATCAGCATCCGGTTCGAGCTCTGGCAACAAAGAAATAGAATCATGAATGTTGGACTATGGTTTCAATACTTTGTAAGCATCGAATACTATTCGTATAAGTATAATATACTAGGGGCTCCGCCCCTCCGCGCTTCGCGCGGCAACCCCGCTCGGCGCTACGCGCCTCGAGCACTCGGCGCTTCGCGCCTCGCTTTTCCTAGGGATGGCTGGCCTAACTTTTTCTAACCTTCAGTGGCTGTTTTAACCTTTTCTAACTCTTTCCGGAACACTCACTTATTTCTTTTCTCTGCATACATCTTGCACGTCGTTTTTAATGAATCTCGCGAGAGACGAAAGCCATCTGGTGAATGTATTTGTAAGGAGCTGTCCAGATATTACGTAACGCTGTACGGTACAGTGCGTTGCTTGGGCTGTTTGGCTATGGTGGTAAGGTAGGCTAGGGAACGCCCGCTACCTCGCGGTGACGCTCACAAGTTCAAAGCGCATAGTGTACGCTCTATGTCAAAAGGCAACGTATTTATCATATTTTCGACATTCTTTCAATCATCGGACTGCTTTTATATAACTTATATAGCCTATGTTACTCGGGCAGACCTGAGGAACAATTTGGTGCAAGTTTTATGTAAATCGGTCCACTGGTTCTCGAGTTTATCGGTAACAAACAGACAAACGCACGAACTCCTTTATATATTAGTATATATATATAGAGTATAGATATAGATATAGATATAGATATAGATATAGATAATATATATATAATATAATATATATATATATATATCTGATGATGAAATATATATATATATTGTAACGAAGGATGGGACCTTGTCACTAATAAATAAAGGGTTCTCCCGAAATGATAAAGGCGACTCGTGAGACCAAGTTTAAGGTGCAAGAAATTATATGTTTATTCAGCAAGTGAATATACGTGTTCAGAGTTTAAAGTCTGGGACAAGACTGTTTTTACAATAATACTGGTCGTCGAAGCGACCAGAAGATTCAGATATTTCATATCAGTTATTTCTATCAACTATTTCCTCAGAAAACTAAGTTCAGGGGCGTCTCATTATGACTACCCCTGCATATAACGGGTACCTTTATAACAATATAGAGTATAGATATAGATATAGATATAGATATAGATAGCTCGAATCGAGAAGGTAAACAAGCAGTGCCGCCATTTTTAAACGTAACAGGTCGAGAATCGATAGCGCGTTCGCTTCGTCTGCTTGGTAAGAATTATAGAATCAGCTTCTGGTGACTGTGAACGACAATTAAAAATGATCAATTTCCAAACGCCGCGTGACGTCACACAGTACCTCGACCGCCATGCTATTCTGTTGACCATGGTTGTTCGCCGTGCCGTCAGACGGTAGAAATGCGCGTAAGAGGGACTGTGTGACGTCGCACGCGACCGGGAAATTCAAACGCTGTATTGAAAAACTTGATTCACGTAATCAAGAGACTCGGTAGAGTCTCAAGCCAAGTACATTAGAAAATTTTTTTTCACGCGCGAGAGACTCAACGGCTCTATATACCCGAGCGACCACTGTTTCGGCCGAACGGTTATTTTTAAGTCGTGTTTATTCCGCATCCGCGACAAATATGGCTTTTCGTATACACGGGTTTGAATTTAGGCTTAAAAAGCTCTCATTTAAGCCCAATTTGAACGTAATCAGTTAACTGAGAGGTTAGATATGATTAATTATAGATTTCAGATACCCCGTTTCATCGTCAATTCAGTTTCCTTTTCCGAGCGTCGTTTATAAATTCTGAATACATAATACTATAGAAGATCGTTTGAGTAATGGGGAAGTTACATGGTGCTGAAATATCATAGAGTTTCCGAACTATTTAGTATAATACATGCAAACAGACGAAACAACATTGTCTATGGCCGTCAAGTTACCGACCGCGCTGTCGTTCCATCATCCATGTCGGCTGCTAGTGCGACTGCTAGATTGAGTGAGGTTAGGTTCTGCTAGGTTGACGAAGCGGTCAACAAGAGTTTTTATTACGAACTCGCGTATGTTAATTATTGTCATCGCTAGACATATGATAATGTGACGTTATTTATGACTTATTTATGATAGGATAAGAAACAATGAAATTTATGATTCTCCACTGAAGTGGATATAGGATTTCAGTTATTTTTATTTTAGTTATATGAATACGTCTGTTTCCTCAGAACTTGTCGATATGAAAAATCGTTCGCCTACTTCTAGTCCTACAGAGAAAATGTGTACGCTGCAGTATGCTCCGGAGGTTTTCTTCGATGACTTAGCTTTTAATTTTCACGTTGCGGAGCAGCTCTTGGAGCACTCAAGTAACACGACGTCAGATCATCGGATTCTGACGATAAGAATACCTTGATGGGCCGGAAGGAACAGACGAATCTTGCCATGCAATCTACTAACAGAAGTACTATCTCGGAAGACTTTATTGAGCGTTTATGGACAGTTATTAATTAATTTTGATATATTTCCATGCTGTTATTATTTTTGTAGGAAATCATAAAAACATTATACTGGAGCATGGCAGGATACGGATTTCCACTTATGCTGAAGTTCATTGTCGGACAATTTTAAAAGTATTCATCCAGCCAACGTATTCCCTTGAGGGGAGACTTCGGTGAAATTTTATGAATCGCTATCAGATGTGAAATAAAAATTTTTTCCAACAATTCCTGAGTAATGGTAGTATAGACTGCGAAAAAAAATGTCAGCCTTCTCCGATGAAGGTGTAAGCGCAAGAAACCTCGCGCAGAAGATTTTGCCCACCGCTGCCAAAATTCCTTGCTTCTACACTTTCACCGTAGGAGGGTTACAGTTTTTTTCCGCACCCTGCATACCGTATACAAAAGTACTGGACGGACTTTTTATACAATACGTATATTCAAAATTCAAATTCGGAAATTTAAAAATAATGACATGACAGCGGCAACTAGTTATAACCCTGCGTGCAAGTAACTCCACCAATTCCGATCCCAAGTCCGGATGAGAAAAAAGGAGGGTTGCACGCAGGGTTACACGTTGCGAATCTTCACCAATTTGTTAACTTCATTATGTATCGGCTGCTTCATATGACAGCCAGTCGACAAACAATAACATTTCATTCGAAGACTCTGATAATTGTATATTAGCGTGCCATATTCGTCTAATAGACTTCTCAGAGTTTTATTGGATCTGTTATCCATAGCGAAATACCTTCATTCTATCTGACAATGAATAACAATCTTCACCTATACTTATTCGTTGGAGTACAATATCTTCTGTCTTCTATGAATTATAGAAGTCCGACCGAGCGAGCGTAGCGAGCGAGCACAAATATCAGGTGGTCCAGCCTAATTTTACAAAAAGGAGTGATATCCCCCAAAAAAGCACCTCTGGTGCAAAAACCTTCGCCAAGTACATTAAAATCTTCCTCCAAAAAAATTGTGTTTCCAGGGTCTTCAAAAATTGTCTTCCACAGCCTTCTTCACAAAGTCTCTGGGCGTGAAGATGTTAGTTCCAGAATAATGAAATCCTACTACATGGCGTTGTTATGTGCTCGTTCGGTCGCTGCGCTCGCCCACTCGATTGGTTTTTTAAATGATTTATAACATCATAAAAATTAGGAGCAAAAAATAACCAAACAATAAAATTGTAGAAAAAAAAATACGGACACATAAATTTGGAAAAAAAATTGTAGAACCAAGTTTTGGAAATAAAAATTTGAAAAAAAAATGTTTAAACAAAATTTTGGGAGTGGTACTTGGCGGGCTTTTATAGCAATGTATTAGCATGTCACATAAACATGTAACCTAATTTCACTTGCCCATCTGGCCCGCAAAGTACCACGGACAAAATTTTGTTTAAACATTTTGTTTTTCAAATTTTTATTTCCAAAACTTGGTTCTACAATTTTTTTTCCAAATTTATGTGTCCGTATTTTTTTTCTACAATTTTATTGTTTGGTTATTTTTTGCTCCTAATTTTTATGATGTCATAAATCATTTAAAAAACCAATCGAGTGGGCGAGCGCAGCGACCGAACGAGCACATAACAACGCCATGTAGTAGGATTTCATTATTCTGTTGTACTTGGCAGTTACATCTGATTTCAATCCTTTTTTAGAGATGTTTGTGAAGGAAGACTTTTTGTGGAAGCCGAATTTTTGGAGGAAGACTTTTTATGGAAGACAATTTTTGGAGGAAGACTTTTTGTGGAAAATTTGATAATTACTGCCACTATTAGTATTACTATTATCTTATTATGTTGTTTAATTTTTCTATTTTGGTGTGACTATCGTTTTCTCTTTAGTTTTAGTTTATCTTCTGAGTGTACCTCTTGTCCTACATTGTTAAGGACACAATAAATTAAATTAAATTAAAATTAATCTCGAGAATGACACGTGTCTTGAAGACTACTGTGAATAAATGTTGATTACTCAATCGCAAACTGATATACTTTGTTCGATGTAAACGTATAGCCCGCATAAAAGTTATTCCATAGTCGCACGCAAACGACGTCATTGGTTCTTCCAGCAGTCGAAAGACTATCCGGACAGACACGGGCCAGAATCGGACCAAATTTTCCGAGCGATATCTCGACAGCATTTTTCTGAATTCTTTCAGATTCCTCGGATCAACCCTTTTTCAGTTATGACTTTCTTTTTCTCTCAACCGGAAAAGGGACAATTTTTTTAAATCTGAAAAAATTCACAAAAATTGTATGACTAGCGTAGAACAGTCCCCCGCCCGCCACAATTTGGCACGAATTTTTCGGCGGTTAGTAGTAACGCCCGGACTTTCGAGAAAGGGAAGCACCAACGCCGTAGCTTCGACACTGAGTCCTCTCGTTATTAGCTCAGGTAGAAAATTCCTTTCCTTGAGGTAATTCGTTACCTCATTGCACAAAAACCACGAGAGCAGGTGTTAATTGATCTAGGTACCTTATCGATGCCCTGAGAGAGTCCTTCTCAACAAAAACGAAATTTTATATCAGTACGAGTGCTATCAAAGTAAAAAAAATTCAGGAATATCGATAAGTGGTTAAACCTCAAGTGATATAGTAATGAAACTCGTTTGATATTAGTTTAATCGGAGTGATCGTGCCATATATAGGGAACACGGATCACAGTGAGGATTACCGTTATATTTGGCGCCCAACGTGGGGCAGAGAGAGAAACGTTATAAGCTGGTACTTCGTCGGTGCTCAGCAGTTCTCCTATCAGTCTTTTGAGCCAGACTACATATTTCCTTCGCCGTCTCTCCTGCGGCCATGTACTCCGCCTCCGTTATCGATAGAGCTACAGTCTGTTGTCTCTGCGATCGCCAACTAATCATCCCACCTCCGAATTTCACAGCGTAACCTGTGGTTGATTTGCGAGTCTCCAGATCGCCGGCGTAGTCCGAGTCGCTGTAGGCCTGAATAGTTTTCTCCTGGCCTCTTTCGAATCTTATACCGTAGTCTGTTGTTGCTTTCGGGTACTTTGGTATTCGCTTCACCGCGTTCCAGTGAATCTTCGTCGGTTTTTCTAAGTAGCAACTGGCCAATGGCTTCTCTGTAGGGTGCGTTCGTCACCTCCTTGTCCCCATTCGCGTGCACGAGTGGACTCAGCTCCTGATGCGGATCTGCTGGTATGGACACGGAGTTTGCATCCCCCATCATGTATCTGTCCAGGATCTTCTCAGCATACGTATTCTGGCGAAGGAAAATTGACCCGTCTATTGCACGCTCTATCTGTAGCCCTAGGAACAGATTGGCTTCATCGCTGGTTATCTCGAACTCTCTTCTCAGTCCTGTGAGCAGTTTCTTGATGATAGCTTCTTGTCGCTACTTGCTATCAGCCCGTCATCTATGTATATTGCCAGTGTGAGTCGCGTTTCGTTTTGTTGGTTCGTGAATACGCAGCTGTCTGCTTCTGTTGCTTTCAGCCCAAATTTACCGAGGAAGTCTGTGAAGCGCCGATTCCAACATCGTCTGAGTCTGCATACTTTTCCGGTTCCGTCGTCACATCCTTCGGGCTGCTTCATCAAAATGTCCTCTTCCAGGTCTGCGTATAAGAAGGCAGTCTTCACGTCGAATTGCTGTAGATGCATTCCTTCGTCAGCAGCAACCGCCAGCATGGCTCGGATCGAGTCAAAACGCACGACGGGACTGGAGGTCTCTGCTAGGTCGATTCCTTCCCTCTGGCTGAAGCCTCGCGCCACCAACAGGAAGAACCGTGACCCGTTGATGGCCCACCTGTATCGGCCCGCAGACGTCAGCGTGAATTATTTCTCCTATGCTGTCTGTCTTCGTGTCGTGCTGTCCGGAAACGGCAGTCGGTGCATCTTTCCTAAAGCACATGCGTCACACAACCCTTCTTCCGTGTCTCCGGTTTCAATGTCGAAAAGTTTGAGTATCTTTTTGACGTGCCTGCAGTTCTGGTGTGCTAGTCTTTCGTGCCAGTTCTCTCGCGTATCCAGTGAAGTTATGTTAGCTTGCGACGTTTCCTCGCTTTCGGTTGCTTCGAACTGCACGACGTAGAGCCTGTTGCGTCTGACTCCCACTGCCACGGCGCACTCTCTCTCCACCAGTCTGCAGGTCGAGCTAGTTGATAGCATCTACAGCCCTTCGTCTAGCGCCACTCCGACTGAAAACAGGTTGTACTTTAACTCCGGAACGTACAATACGTTCACTAGGTGATTTTTATTCCAATTTCTCCCGTCGAACATTCTCATGTTGACGCAGCCCTTTCCACAGGCTTCGATGTAGCCACCGTCCCCAACGCATACCTTTCTTGCTTCGTCAAACTTTTGGTATGTGGTGAACCAGTGCCTCGTGTTACACGTGTGGTCGTCGCCCCGGTGTCCAGGACCCATTCTTGTTCACCTGTCTCCTTACTTGTTTTGTGTGCACGTCAAAGCCTCGCTGATGAGTCCTTTTCCCTGCGGCTTCTTGTTGCCTCCTTCTTTGCACTCTGCTCTAATCGTACAACTTTTTCAGAATTCTTTCAGATTTTTTCTAAAATGTTTTGAGCAAAAGACAACCGAAATCCTTCCATTGGTCAAAACATTACGGCCCTTTGTTAGAAAAACGAAATTTTGAGATTCGTAAGAATGGGTTCTCATAGCAAAATTATAATAGCCGTACAGAGGGACAAAAAATTTTCAAAGCAAAATAAAAAAAAACACATTCAATTTTTCTTAATCGTTTGAGTTTTCCGTCTCGTCCTTGCTGGGCGATTTGAGATGGATCCGGCCATAGGTCAATTGATAAAAATCCTACATGGCCTACATCGATGGCGCCTTTTCGACACAACTCTGACGTCTTTGATGCATGTTTAACGATGATAACGAAAACTTCCGGAAAGACAGGATGAAACTATAGCGAGCTGTTTGGTTGTTTGGAGAAACCTCTTGACCAATAAATCGCGGGACGACTATTCCAGGGTGGATTTGAAAACATGTAGTGACGCTTCTTCTATCTATAATGTAAAAAATAACAACGATACTACATACTGAATTTGTATTCCTGGAAATAGTAGATTTACTTGTATCTCTGTACGTAACGTCTACTTATGTTATTTATGAAATTAATTTATGTTATGAAATTTTGGCAGATCTAATATTGGCACACATGCTGCAAGTGACATTTTTTTAATACTTGATTAAGTCACATCTGTGTGAATTTGCTTGGCTTATGTCATGCGGAATAGGATCGGTATTCAAATTCTGTCATGCGGAATAGGGTCGGTACTCCAATTAAGTCATGCGGATAGAATGCGAAATGTAAATGATGTCTAGACATACAAGGAAGTCTATCTTCCCAGCTGTTCAAGCAGGTGATGGAAAAACATTGTGATCCTCGATGGTATATATATCACAGCTTACAACATCCTGATACTACACTCCGATCAGAAGCTTCAAAATGCACGGCTTGACAAATTTTCCCTCCAGTTTCGTAAGTCTGATCCCATATACACGCATGTATGTTGGACGTACCCCTAGTGGGAATAATTTTGCTATTTCCAATAAATGATTTATGATTTTTGTTTAATGGATTTTATTCAATTTCTTATAATATTTTTCATCCTAATTTTCATCATTATCATTATCATCATCATCGTCACAATCGAAATCTTGTAATTATCATGATTATCTTTATTACACCAAAGGGACAGGGGTGGTTGCGCTGTTCGGTCTGGTACTTCACCCTGCAGGCTATGACCCTCGGATCACCTGTGTCGACGCCGAGTCCTGGAAATGCGGACTACTTGGCGCAAAGGAGTCTTTTCATTGCCGAGGAGTCTTACATGTCGTTGGGAGGAAAGTTGAATTTAGATAGCAACGAAGCGGCAGCGAATAAGATCCTGATGGCAGCGAAGCAGGAGGAAGTCGACACGGGGTTTCAGAATTCTACGCGCTTCCTTCCGGCGCGTAGCTTCCTTATCGTAGCTGAGGAGATACAGGCCACCAAGACGTACAAGATCATCCAGGAGATGCCGAAGGCCGCCGCCCTCCACCTCCACGACATCGCGATCGTCTCGGCGAAGTACGTTTACGAGAACATCACGTTCCGCGATAACCTCCACGTTTGTCGCGGCGGAGACGGGTCGATCGATTTCCGTTTCCTACGGTCACCCGCCGACGATACCAGCTGCAAATCTCCCGCGGGGTGGGAGCTCCTCGCGGACCTAAGAGCGAACAAAGCCATCGCCGAGGACTTGAACAAGAAGATTCGTGCATCCCTGACGATGGTCGGTGCCGTTTTTTCTAACGCCGACTCCGCGTGGGTCATTGCCACGGCCGTATTTAAAAGGTTTTCGCAGCTCACAAGTTATCTCCCCGTATTCATTGACTACTACTATCAGGGCCTCACCGAAATGCGGGAAGATAACGTGTTGTACCTTGAGCTGCGAGCGACCCTTACACCTCTGTACGATCTGGATGGCAAGATTTACGGACCACTGGACGTGGCCGGCATCTACAAGACCACGACCGAGAGGTACGATTTCTGATGTCACTGTCACTGTCACTTTCGTTGTCGTTGTCAAGATAATGAAATTAATCGAAATGTCCAAAGGTTCGTTCAAAATAACCCCGACTTCGTCGGCGCGAAGCTGATCTATGCCCCTTTGAGGTCGGTGACGGCAGAGATCTTCGATGAGTATATCGTCAACATACGTGCTCTGAAAAACAAGTTTCCCGAATTCGTAGCTGGCTTCGACGTAGTGGGCCAGGAGGACAAGGGAGAACCGCTCATTCGGTTCGCTGACAAACTGAGAAGCCTCTCACCGGACATCAAGTTCTTCTTCCACGCCGGCGAGACGGCATGGAATGGTTTGAGTACCGACCAAAACTTGATCGACGCGGTGCTGCTGAAGACGACGAGAATCGGTCATGGGTAAGTTGCGAAGACCAGAGAAACGGTATCGCTTGCACCTACAGGAGACTCGACGAGCATCGTTGTACGTGGTCCCGTTTTTGTATTGTAGACACGCGCTTACGAAGCATCCGAAGGTCATGGATTTGGTGCAGAAGCTCGGAATCGCGATCGAAGTCAACCCGCTACTGACAAGTGACATGCGAAATCACCCGTCGAGTCCCCTGTTCGCCAGGGACTTCCCCATCGTCCTCTCGAGCGACGACCCCGGGCTGTGGGGCGCCAAAGGTGTCAGCTACGACTTTTACGAGGCATTCGTGGGCATAATGTCACGATCAGCAGACATCCGGGCGTTGAAGCAGCTCGCCATTAACTCGATAAAGTACAGCGTCATGTCCGACGCAGATAAAACTCGAGCATACACAATCTGGGCGGGAAAATGGACTCAGTTCATCAGTAACGTTGTTAAAGATAACCCCAATGTATCGAATTAATCTCGAGAATGACACGTGTCTTGAAGTCCAGTGTGAATAATGTTGGATTGGAAGCAATACTGTGTTATAATTATAGGTGGTGGGTTTAGATAAATAAATCAATATGTTTGGTACAGTGAAACATGACTAGAATATTTATTCAATAGACAGAACGATCGATCAGGATCAAGGTATCCCTTGAGACTACTAGCTAGACGAAGGCGCTCCTTCTTTTACGCTGGATGCGCACGCAGATCATAGACAGTACTCAGTCTGTACGAATAGTATTCCGTATTTGCAAAGTTTTGAAACCATAGTCCAACAAATAAATGTTGATTACTCACGTCAATCGCAAACTGATACTTTGTTCAATGTGAACATATACCCCGCATAAAAGTTATTCCATAGTCGCACGCAAACCACGTCATTGGTTCTTCTAGCAGTCGAAAGACTATCCGGACAGACACGCGCCAGAATCGGACCAAATTTTTCGAGCAATATCTCTGTGTATATATGAACAGGGTGAATGATAAGGAGACGGCAGATTATGAATACTGTGTGTTTATTATACGTCCGCCCTGAATACAGGCAGACTGACGACTGACTGATAATCTATACAATGCCATAATACAACTCATATATCTACATACTTAAATCTAACTGTACAGGTTATCGTTATCACATCTTCCCCTTTTCAGATGTGTACTTTTATATAATGAAAAATCTATAATTAATAATTCACACATCACCCTTTTTCTTACAAATATTCCTATATATTCTAAGCATATGCACAGTGTTCCCTTATTTCTTAATCATCAATTCATATTACTCATTTTCTCCCTTATTTAATTACTGCCCATTTATTCAATTCCTGACTAGTAATGTAATAAACTAATGGTACATTGTAACAAATATCGCTCTATATTATATAAAAATATCGCCGCCGCCGCCGCCGCCGCCGTGTCAAGATTACCCAGATTCCCCCACGAATTCTGGGAAAACCCCAGATATTACCCAGAATCCCCCACGAATTCTGGGAAAACCCCTGATATTACCCAGAATCCCCCACAAATTCCCTCACCTAACCTAACCTAATCTAACCTAACCTAACCTAACCTAATCCCCCACGAATTCCCGGAAAACCCCAGAGATTACCCAGAATCCCCCACGAACACCCGAAGTCTTCCGGAAATACACCCGAAGTCTTCCGGAAAGACCCGAAGTCTTCCGGAAATACCCGAAGTCTTCCGGAAAGACCCGAAGTCTTCCGGAAAGACCCGAAGTCGTCCGGAAAGACCCGAAGTCTTCTGGAAAGAACCGAACCGAAGTCGTCATAACAGGTCATGTCAGGACGTGTCAGGTCACGTCAGGTCAGGTCAGGACATGTCAGGTCATAACAGGACATGTCAGGTCACAACAGGTCATGTCAGGACAGGACTGTTAAAAACGGTAAAAAAAACCACTTAACATTTTATCATCCAAGGAATTATGAATTCCTTCAGCCCCTCGGTGGTCTAATTGGACAAGGCGTCGCAGTACAATTACATTTTTACTCGAAGAATTAAAAATAAAAATTTGATTTTTCTATAGGTTTTTTTCGGTCCCACCAAGGTTTGCACGCTCGAATAGAGGAAGAATCTCTCCTTGGTGGGTACCAATAATTAATTTAATTTGGTTCGCCTCGTCCGATAAATTCAAATATGTGGAATTATGAATAGTTTATTTATTTATTTATTTATTTATTTATTCATTTATTTTTTGTTTAATTCTATTGTTAAGATGGTTTTTATCAAGGATGGTAGCGTAGCCCTTCGTAGGGGAAAGGGAAAGTGAATAACGTACTCGACGGGTTACCGGTAAACATTAACACTTTATTAATAAACTATTGGCAAATAAATATAATTACTTCGAGGGAAAGCCACCTCGCACATATAATTACACTGAGACGTACAAATAATTATCGTGATTATCGTTAATTGTCTGGTACTCGAGAGACACGTCTGTCCTCTGACCATCACGCGTAAATACTAACTCGTTCATCCTAATCCAAGGGATTAACTCTCCTACATTTCCTATCATACGCTCTCTCTCATTCACTCATGGTACCCTTCACACATTCGCACGCATTCTTACATCCTTAATCTCGCATTCATTCTCATCTCCCACAAATACATAGAAATGCCTTTAACATTCGGCCATCCTTTCTGGTGCTCGACCTCGCGCACTTCACTGGTTCACATAGTCCACAAATCGTTGAGGAGGTCTACGTGTTCGTTGAGGTCGTTGATCGTTGGTAGTTTCGTCAGGGGGTGTGGTAGGGTTTACCTCGGGTTCAGGTTGTTGCTCGAGAGCATCTTGTTCATGGTCTTCTTCGATGGGATTGGAGTCGTCGTCCGACTCGGCGGATTCGGGGTCGTCTTCAGATCTGTCTTGGGGTCGCCAAATTTTTAGTTGGCTAGCATGCGCGGTAGCCGCATACGTACGCTGATGTTGATCTTCGTGGAGATCAGCCACTCGGTAGGTATCACTGGATAGATTCTGAGTGATTACCAGAGGGCCTCTGAACTTCGGTTGGAATTTGGTCGATTCGCCCGTAGCTACAGCTCCAATCTTCATGAACACTATGTCCCCTACGTTGAAGGTCGTAAATTTCGATCGATGACTGTCGTAGCGTGCCTTATAACGGGCTTGTTCTTCCACGATCCGAGCTCTCGCTTCGTCTTGCAGAATTTCTGGAGGAGTATACCTCGTATCTTCTTCCACGGTGAGGGTACGCAGTTCTCCTTCGTCGTGACGAGGAGTATATCCATAGAGCAGTTCAAAGGGGCTTTTTCCTGTGGTCGCGTTGGTCGACTCGTTCAAGTCTCGTTGTACATATTTCAGTTTAGAGTCCCAATCACGTCCTTCGTCATCCTCCAAGTTCGCTATAAGAGCCGGAATCAGGGTAGCGTTAACCCGTTCTATCATTCCATTCGCTTGGGGATGTCTAGGCGAGTTGAGCGTATGGCGGATGCCATGGCGTTGGCAGAATGCGTCGAATTGCTTCGAGGTGAAGCTGGTCCCACGATCTGAGATCAGGCGTATGGGAGCTCCGTAGGTTAACACAAAATCTTCGAGTCTCTTGACGACGTTGGTCGCTTTGGTATCTCGCACTGCGTGGAGAGTCACAAAACGCGTCAAGTTATCAATTATCGCAAAAATATGTTTATTCAGTCGTCGTGTCGTTATTAAGGGTCCGAGGTGATCGATATGTACGATAGCGAAAGGCCGTTTTCCCGGGGGAATCGGATGTAATTCACCTGCTTGCCTGCCCGTTTTAGTTTTTGTCATAATGCACTGGACACAAGATCGAACGTGCACTTTCACATAACGACGTACTCCTGGAAAATAATAGTATTCGGAGAGTTTAGCGATCGTTCTCTCCACTCCAGGGTGTCCGCGTAGATCATGGAATCGTATAACAAGCGCTTTCCGTAACATTTTCGGTACCACGTATTTTAGGTTTTCGTTCACACGTTTGTAAAGAATTCCTTCGCGGTATTCGTAGTCGCGAACTTCACTTTTCTCATGATTCGATCGCGCACTTGGGGTTTTACAGAGAATATCTTTTTTTCGTTTGAGATCTTCATCTCCATACTGATACATAAGGATTTCATCCGTCTCACTCAATACAGCAAAAATTCCATTCATTCTGTCCATTCCCGAATCATTCTCAGCCTGTTCTACAGGTGCTCGGCTTAGCGCGTCTACATGAGCAAGTTTAGTGCCCGGTCTGTGCATGATATCAAATTCAAATTCGCTAAGCGTATCCGACCATCGTGCCACTTGCGAATTCTTCGGTTTATATTTGTTCAAATACAACATCGCTTGGCAATCGGTCACAATAGTGAACGGAATATTGATAAGTAGGTTACGTAGGCGACCTACTGCCCAGATTATAGCCAACAATTCGAGCTTACTCGAGTGGTAGTTTTTTTCGGTTTCACTCGTTCTGCGACTGATTGCGTAAACTAAATGTAACTGTTTATCTTGACCTCTTTGAAGAAGCATTGCTCCCAATCCTTTCGAACTCGCGTCGGTATGTAGTTCCGTCGGCTTTTTCGAATTGAATGGTTGCAGAATCGGTTTACTTGTTAATGCTAATTTCAATTTCGTTACAGCTTCGTTTTCCTGTTTTCCCCACGCAAAGGGATGATCATTTCTGAGGAGGGCATGTAGCGGTTCTGCGATTTGTGCAAATTTCGGCACAAAGCGTCGAAAGAAGCTAGTCAAGCCCAAAAATCGTCGTACCATGTGTACGTCTGTAGGTATAGGGAACTCTAGAATCGCTTTCACCTTGCGCGTGCCCGGTTCGATGCCGTCCTTAGAAATTTCAAAGCCTAAATAATTTACTTTTTCCTTTAGGAATTGACATTTCGATAGCTTAATCGTCAGTCCGGCTTTTCGTAAAGCCTCTAACACCGCAATTAGTCGTCCCTTAAGGTCCGCCCCATCTTTCCCTGGAATGAATATGTCATCCAAGTAAAACAAAACAACCTGATCACGCAAAGGTCCAAGCGCCTTATACATTGCCTTCGAAAAATAGAAAGGACTATTCATTAACCCGAACATCATGCGGGTGAATTCGCCTGTCTCGTCAGGCGTGATAAAGGCGGTTTTCGCTCGTGCCTCATCGGCGAGCGGAACTTGTAAATAACCATGTGCCAAGTCCAGTGTTATGAATAAGGTACTATCGCCTATTTGAGCTAAATGCTCGTCCAAATCTGGCAACGGAAAGTGTATACGTTTCGTTTGCTTATTCAAATCGCGATAATCCATCACAACACGGGGATCTTTGTCGGCTTGGCTTACTAATAGCGCTGGACTGGCATACGGCGAATTCGTCTCTGTGACAATTCCCGCGTCTTTCCATCCCTTAATAATTTTTTTCATGGTTTCCCGATCTTTATCTTTCATTTTGTACGGTTTTCTACTTACGGGTGTAGATCCAGGGATTTCGTTTATCTCCATCACCACATCTTTCGCATGACCTAATTCGTCAAGGCTCATGGCTACACAATCTCTATACTTATTTAATATACTTAATAAGTCCTTTACAATTTCTTCATCCTGTTCCGATCCCACGTTGATATCCGTTCGAACGATGGGTCGAAATTTCTCTGGTTGCATATCTGTCGTCGGTAATCTCACAATCTCGTTCGGTAAGCACAACTTCGAAGTCGCGAACTGTTGCGTGCTTGTACCAAGATTAAGCACAGGCAAGTCGTAACGTTGTTCACCGTTCGATAATTCGATAAAGTTTATCGACAACGGCGGAAGCTCAACTATGTCCTCTACTGGGTGCACTGTACTACTAGCGGTTTCACACGCGTTTGTATCGGTAATCGGGTAGGGTTCGTTTTTTTGAAAGTACAACGTGTCGCCCACTTTATGAAACTCGACGTATGGAGCTTCTGTGAATGTTCTTCCCACCAAAACGTCCACGGCTTGAGCATCATCGGGTACGATTCGCAACACTACGTTCTTCACGCTCACATCGTCTACGGTTAAATCAGCGCGCACTATACCAGGGGATTTAACTTTGAAATGTGTAGGACCGAAACTTTTCAATTCTGACGTTACGCGGATAACTTCAAATTGTTCAAGAAGGACTATCGAAGCTTTAATAGTACACTCCGAACTGCCTGGGTCGATCAGGGCGGATAAATCACAACCGTTGACACTCACTGTTTTCAAATATTTGCGTATCGCTAGTCGATCATCATTGCCGATCGCGTTTATCGTAGCGGTGCTTGATGGTACGGTACAATGTTTCTGCGTGTGACCTTTACCCTTACATTTCAGGCAAAAGAGTTCTCTTCGTTCTTGAGTGCAGTCTCTCGATAAATGTCCATATTGATTGCAATTGAAACATTTCGGTTGTCCTGCTGAGTTGGTGGTAGGCAACCTCATATCTGCACTGCGTTCTGATGCACCCGTTTTCGTCGGCTTCGGTATCGACGTCGATGTCGTCGCGGTTGTGGTTGCTTTCGGTTTATTCGTAGCTGCATCTTTACTCGATTTAATCCGCTCGGTGCGCTGCGACATCATTCGATCATAAGCGATCATATCGTGTAGCAGCGAATTCGCAGAATGGTGTGTTCTTGCGGCCATAGCGTTACATAGTTCCTTAGACCACACACCTACCAAAATCTGTTCTTTCGCATCATCCATTCCTAAATGAATATCGTGGCATAATTTTGCCTTCGAATGGAAATAGCTGCTTAACGACTCGTCCCGTAATTGGATTCTGTCTGTCATACGCTTCCATAACAGCGTGGTGCTGTCTTCCGTATAGAACGTAGCACGAAATTCTAGTTTAAAAGCTTCCCAGGTTCTAAGCTCGCGGGCATTCATAGTGTACCAGTCGCGCGCTCCGGATTTCAAATGTGTCCGCGCGGCTTCAAGGGCGAAATTATCCGGCCAGTTATGGAGCCGTCGCATACTGTCGATTGTCTCTAACCATCCGCGCGCGGTGAGGCTATCGACTTCGCCGTGAAAATCACCGATATTGGCGCTGAGATCTGGCATTATGTTGTAATTAGGTACCGTCGTCGGTGGTATGCTAGTCGGAGGGGGTTGCGGAACGCGATTTTCCATTAGCCGATCTAGAAGGTTGCTCATCATTAAGTCTCTCCTCCTCCCCTCGTCGATCATTGCCCACATAGCGCCTTCCAATCCGCCTAGTCCGTTACGTGATTGACTGGAGGTGTCGTGCTCGATTGCGATTGGATCTTCGATCTCCATATCGCTGGTTGGTCTCTCGTTCAAATTTCTGCGGTCTGTCTGTCCTTCTTGGAGGCTTCCCGATGCGCTGCCCGGTTGCGCGCTCGAGGCTTCGTTTCGTCTCGAGAGGCCTCTTCCGGCTCCTCTTCCACGACCGATCGTAGGAACCCCGCCATTTTGCGACGCGTTCAATTGAGAATTCTGCGACATATTCGCTGTTTCGTGTAATCGAACAGTATGAAGAAGTTGATTGTAAAATTCCTCAAATTCGTCTGCAGGGACCGCTTGTCCGTTATCGTTCATTTTATCGAGATTTAAAATTATCGTTCACTCCCGCGCGTATTTTGGCCTTCGAAAGGGCGGCCATTGATCGTGTACACACCGGTAACCGTTAGTCCGTGTTTTCAATCTTTCACCGTACTCGTCTTTGCGTTATTCACACTTTACGTTGAATAGACACTGGTTGAATCGTTATGAGTTATTATTATCCCACTTCTGAATGTTAAGATGGTTTTTATCAAGGATGGTAGCGTAGCCCTTCGTAGGGGAAAGGGAAAGTGAATAACGTACTCGACGGGTTACCGGTAAACATTAACACTTTATTAATAAACTATTGGCAAATAAATATAATTACTTCGAGGGAAAGCCACCTCGCACATATAATTACACTGAGACGTACAAATAATTATCGTGATTATCGTTAATTGTCTGGTACTCGAGAGACACGTCTGTCCTCTGACCATCACGCGTAAATACTAACTCGTTCATCCTAATCCAAGGGATTAACTCTCCTACATTTCCTATCATACGCTCTCTCTCATTCACTCATGGTACCCTTCACACATTCGCACGCATTCTTACATCCTTAATCTCGCATTCATTCTCATCTCCCACAAATACATAGAAATGCCTTTAACACTATATTCAATTTTATTCATTTTTACTTTAAAGAAAATATAAATTATAATTTAAACTATTATACAGTGGACTGAACAATCTGCTTATACCGTGAGTAAACGAGGAAAGGCCCCATTCCGAAACCAACACAGGCGCACGCTTCAGTCGTCCGTGTGTCGGGTGCGTTCGGCCACGCGAGAGAGACAGCATGGGGCAGCTCGAGACAGAGAACGTCTGCGGGCCGGTCGTCCGTTTGCGAGTTTGGTTGGAGAGGGGGAATAGTAATTTGCCAAACAAGGCGCGCTAACTCAATTTCGTTGTTCCATGTTTTACTGTTTTAGTTCAGTCAACGAATTTTATGGCATTTTATGGTTAGGTTATGAAGCATCGCGAATAAAATAATCAGGCCTGAATTGAACGCATTATCATTCCGCGAACGTTTATTCGAAGTAATTCGAAGAAGTTCAGGGATGATTATTGAATGAAAAAAGTTAGTGAATCATCTGAACGAATAAAGATACGGGATAAATGATACGCCAAAGAAGCTCGTTATAGTAACTCATTTATTAACAGAAGGTAAGTGATCATCACTTTCCTTTTTTAATTATTTTGGTATATTATCGTAGTTTTAGACATTGTCTCTGAAGGCATTGTTTAGAGACGGAGCAAACCAAGACCGGACCCAAGGTGCGGGGGTTCAAGTCCTACGGAGATGAAACTCCTCCGCCTCTCATCCCATCGGAGCAAGCCAAGACCGGAGCCAAGGTGCGAGGGCTTCGAGTCCTATGGAGATGAAACTCCGATGAGATGAGAGACGGAGAAGTTTCATCTCCGTAGGACTCGAAGCCCTCGCACCTTGGGTCTGGTCTTGGTTTGCTCCGATGAGATGAGAGGCGGAGGAGTTTCATCTCCGTAGGACTCGAAGCCCTCGCACCTTGGGTCCGGTCTTGGCTTGCTCCGATGAGATGAGAGGCGGAGGAGTTTCATCTCCGTAGGACTCGAAGCCCCGCACCTTGGGTCCGGTCTTGGCTTGCTCCGATGAGATGAGAGGCGGAGGAGTTTCATCTCCGTAGGACTCGAAGCCCTCGCACCTTGGGTCTGGTCTTGGTTTGCTCCGATGAGATGAGAGGCGGAGGAGTTTCATCTCCGTAGGACTCGAAGCCCTCGCACCTTGGGTCCGGTCTTGGTTTGCTCCGATGAGATGAGAGGCGGAGGAGTTTCATCTCCGTAGGACTTGAAGCTCCGCACCTTGGGTCCGGTCTTGGCTTGCTCCGATGAGATGAGAGGCGGAGGAGTTTCATCTCCGTAGGACTCGAAGCCCCGCACCTTGGGTCCGGTCTTGGCTTGCTCCGATGAGATGAGAGGCGGAGGAGTTTCATCTCCGTAGGACTCGAAGCCCTCGCACCTTGGGTCCGGTCTTGGCTTGCTCCGATGAGATGAGAGGCGGAGGAGTTTCATCTCCGTAGGACTCGAAGCCCCGCACCTTGGGTCCGGTCTTGGCTTGCTCCGATGAGATGAGAGGCGGAGGAGTTTCATCTCCGTAGGACTTGAAGCCCCGCACCTTGGGTCCGGTCTTGGTTTGCTCCGTTTCTAAACAATGCCTTGAGAGACAATGTCTAAAACTACGATAATATACCAAAATAATTAAAAAAGGAAAGTGATGATCACTTACCTTCTGTTAATAAATGAGTTACTATAACGAGCTTCTTTGGCGTATCATTTATCCCGTATCTTTATTCGTTCCGATGATTCACTAACTTTTTTCATTCAATAATCATCCCTGAACTTCTTCGAATTACTTCGAATAAACGTTCGCGGAATGATAATGCGTTCAATTCAGGCCTGATTATTTTATTCGCGATGCTTCATAACCTAACCATAAAATGCCATAAAATTCGTTGACTGAACTAAAACAGTAAAACATGGAACAACGAAATTGAGTTAGCGCGCCTTGTTTGGCAAATTACTATTCCCCCTCTCCAACCAAACTCGCAAACGGACGACCGGCCCGCAGACGTTCTCTGTCTCGAGCTGCCCCATGCTGTCTCTCTCGCGTGGCCGAACGCACCCGACACACGGACGACTGAAGCGTGCGCCTGTGTTGGTTTCGGAATGGGGCCTTTCCTCGTTTACTCACGGTATATCAGGTGGTTATGCAGGGTTTTAGTTAAGGTGACTGTATCTAATGGTCTGATTGATATCTGTCCGGTTTTCTCAACTTATTTTTATTTCTCAACCCTTCATGTCTTGCTTCTCTGTCCATCTCATGGTGAGAATTTGACCTGATCCTCTTTCTTTGGTTTTCTTTATCTATTCTATTCGAATCCGAGTTGGTTCTTTTCCGTTTCGTGTTTCTATCTCTCTGGCTTTCCTCTTTTTCTTTTTCTTCGTTCGTCTTCTTCCTTGATATTCTTGGTCTTAGATGTCGGGTATTCCTTCGTATTATTTGCCCGTCTTGTGGTTGTACAAAATAGGATCGTGGAGTGATATGTTTATTGACGATCGTAGACTGTATCATCTTCATTAAATGTGACCTCCTTTTTCTGAGCTGTCTTCTCATAATGAATTTTCTTTGTTATCTGACCTTCTTGGAAGTGTAAGTTTCGGGCCATCTCCATGTTCACATCCTGTTTTATTTTTTTTGTTTTCAACGAAAATATTAGAAATCGGAAAAGTATGATACAATTATGATGCTACGTACAAGAATACAAAATGGATATTACGAGAGCGTACGAACATAAATCAAGTTAGGATCACGAAATTGACACGAGACTAAAATACGAGCGGCTAGATGGAAATTTCGATATTCAGCATCGATATTCTCTGAACATAGTTCTTGTTTCATATTCAACGTTATGTATGATAATTTTGTTCTCTAAAACCCCATTTCAATCATAGATTACATCGCTTACACACGTTTTTCACTTTTTGTTGGTTAAATTTCCCGCGCGCTTATTCCACAGCCTCTTTCCGATGGTCTGAAGTCGGTCTCGAACTCGAAGCAGCGACACCGTGCGACATCGATACTCCGCCGGGAGTCTATCGTGACCAGCTCGTCGAGTGTAAACAAAAAGTCTCCAGTTCCTGTGCTTCCCCCACACGGAGTCACACACATCGATAACAATTCGAACTCTGATCGCGCCTCAATTACGACAAAGAAATTATAACGTCTCATAAAATGCAACTGTCACCCGAATTGGAGCAGCTCCTCGACGACTACGTCTCCGTCGGTGAGGTAATTACGGCAGGAAGTGCCAGAATATCTGGACAACTTTTTCCAGTCGTGACTTCCTTCCTTTCCTTCGTCGTGAAACGTGGTTCAATTTCGGAACACACGCTCACAATCGATCTCGATGATTTGTCTTTGTTCGTTCACTCGTTCCATTCACTCACTTTCTACAGAGGTTTACGAGTATCGCCGAGTCCTACAACCAGCTGAAGATGCAGTTCCAGAAGCAGCAGATGGAGCTCCGAAACTATGCTCAGCAGCTTTCGGCCTTGCGGCAGACGGAAATGGAGAACGAACGCATCCTCAAGGCGTACGATCAGCTCAAGATAGACTATGACCTCCTGCATTCTGCGACGGGAATACACCAGAAGGAGATCCGAGCGGAGAACAACAAGCGCGGTGAGACATTAACTCAACGACTCCCACAATTACACGGAATGAACTATTGACTCGGTTACAGTTCACGAATTGGAGGAAGAGCTGATCGCAGAGAAAGCGAAGGCTTCCGAGCAGGCTAATTCTCACCAAATCGTCGTCAACCGGATCGTGAGTGACTATGAAGCTAAGCTGAGGAACGCTGACGCCAAGGTGAGTGTCTGAAAAACTTCTTTGTGTTTTTCAAGTGAATTTCGATTTTATTCTCTTGCAGATTCGCCAGCTGAGCAACGCCACAACTGAACCGCCGCACCTGAAGTACGCAGCTACTGCTCCGAAGAATAAAAGGTGATGAGTGGCTGGTCTTCCGGGATTTTGGTTTCTTATGAATATTATTTTCACAGGTTTGGGCAGCTCGCCGTTGAAGTCAAGTCGAGGGGATCGAGCAGCCGAGGTCGAGGCCGGGCGAGGGGCACTGCGACTAAGAGGAAGCTGTTTAGGACAGACTGTGACGATCTCTGCGACTTACCATTGGACGAGTAGACTGACTAATTAAACAATAACAAGATGACTACTTAACATGATAATTATCCTAAGTTTATTTAAATAAAGTAATCAATTTGTTCAATACGATATTACAATAATGTGAAAAAAACAATTAGTGGTTTTAAAGACCACATTTTTTCGTATAAAATAATAATGACCACGATTATGTTACACTTATCTATATACCGAATAAATCTTATACCAAAATAAAACTAAACAATTGAGCTGCGTCGAAGCGAACGATAGACCGCGCATCCGGGTCGTCCTCACTTCTTCATTTTTCTATGCAGCGAATTCCAGCTCTTGGTGTAGTCGATCCGGAGGTGACCGTAGGTGTTCAGTCCCAACTGTTTCGGAGGAGTTACTCTGACCTCTCTGGGCTCCGCTGCGTTAGTCAGGGGACCGTGGTACGGACAAGGGCAAGCTTCTTCCCTTCGGGCGTAAAGATTAATCATGAATAAGAAACTCTGAGAATTAAGAAAAGGTTGAGTGTTATCGATCAACTTACTCCTTCCCTGCTGTCGTTTTGATCGGTTTGTTCCGTCGCGCCGGACCCATCTTTGGCTCTTCGAGTTCAGGTGGTTCCTCAGAATACTCGAGATCTAGAAACAAGTTACAGCGTTAAAATTGTGCAGCGATGAATCATAACGAACAAGTTCTAAGTTTTGTACTGTTATAGTCTACTTGTGATCTCATTCCAATCATGTCCACTTGCGGTTCAAGGCGCAGGTGGATTTCTAAAATCCAACAATCGTGCCGAGTTCGAATCGCCCATCGCATCCTTACCAAAATAAAAGTGAAAAGTCTGTCAGCGGTACTAGGCGGAGACGTTTCTTGTTTGAGAATTGATTGCGAAAGCGGGAGCGTTGAAAAAGTTTACCGATGAATCTGTAATCAACCGCCGCACGCCTAATACCTGACCTTTTCACATTTGCTTTGCATAAAGCCACGCAATTTCTTTATTTATACAATCCGACACGCGATCGGTGTACCAAAACGCGATGACCATCACCACGCTACACGCTAGTGGGTGCATGGGCATACAGTCTAAGCTCTTTACTGGGAATCCTACATATGCTATTGAGAAATATGTCATTGAATGAGACGATTGAGATAGGCGATTTAATAATCGCACATATTGTGTCATGTCCACCTTTATCAAACGTGGCCTACATTGATCCACTACATTGTGGTATAAACCTTGGATCGACGATCTTCAGTCAACGATATCTCACTTCCGGCTGCTCAGAGGCAAAAAATGATCTGAACCAATTTCGAAGATTAAACAATTGTCTACCAGAAAGGTCCTATTAGTCTTTCACGTTGAATCGACCGTTAAGGAGATATACAGACTAGAAATTCAGGATCTCATGACACTCAAGGGTTTAATGGCGGTGTTCCAATTTGACAAACTAAGAAGAAGAGAAAAAGGATATAATCCAGCGGTTTCCGGTGTCGAACTTTTAGGTCATTGACAGCATTAGTATTTCGTTTTCATAGAATGAAGTATAATTGATAAAACCGATTATTCAACGATTTCTATTTCGACGGCGCATCTAATTCTCGAATAATCGAAAATCATTCTCCTCGGTCAATTAGGTAGCTGTAAATCGTTACACAACGTCACAGTGAAAACTTGAAACTATATTTAAAAAGTGAGAACGGAATAATATCGACAAAAGTAAAACGGGGCAGCTGATAGACTCTTTTAGTTCGGTCAACCAATTTCATCGAATACTGTAATTCTTTCACAGACTATACGACCTGCGGCACATCCTACTTTCCAATTCTTGTCATTTTACCTTTCATTACATACTTTTTCATAGCTCGAAAGTACGCCGCTACTGCGGAATGGATACGACTATAGATATCAATAATTAGTAATAAAAATTCAAGTACATATTCTGTATAAAATATCGTCGATTCAAACGAATTTTTATAAAAAATAAAAAAAATTATCGTAGATACATATATAGAAGTTAAATTATCGCCCGAAGCATTCATTCGAAATAAAAGAAAAATTAAACAATTCAACAGAAAAAAAACAAGATCAATCGGTAATTTTGAATGATCGAAAATTTCGATTTCTCCATTTTGATTGCAACTGTTACGTTTATTATTGAAGAAAGCGAAATTAGAGGGGCATGGGGCTAGAAATCTACTTCCGGTTGTACCAATACTCCGATAAGTGCGGTGAACGCCGTGCCTCGTCCCGGTTTCGTTTGCTTTGGTTTATATGTATATAACGCAACAAGTGTGTACTTGAGACGCCTCACGTCTGACCGTGACCTAGACGCGATCTACAAGCGGACGGATGAATGGATCGGATCCACATGCTGTAGATACCGAAATCTGTTCATGGCGCGAGACTCCGCCGAGTCTCCTGCTGTGTGATATGAAGAAAGAGAGAAATCTCCTCGATTCTAATAGGAATATAGAAAATATATCGCGATAAAATGCAATAAAATAAGATGATCATATTATTATGATAGAGAGACCGGAGATTAATGATTTTTCATGATCACATGCATGCGCGCGGTTTCTCTTGAAGACGGTACGTGTTTAATGGTATGTGATACTGTAAGCGAGAGAAGTAGGACGCGGGAGAAAATTCTGTTTATTATAACGTGTCTGTGTGCATCTTGTTAGTTATATATATATATATATATATATATATAACAGGTGTGTCGAATACGTATATTTGAAGATACGGTAATGACAGTCTCATTATATGTACGCATATACTATGAAGAATATAAACACGTTCCTCGAGTCCAATAAATTAAATTATCTATATCGATTTTCTCAATAAATTATTAAGTTAAAAGTTATTACGTTAAAAAATTCGAAAAAAAACTCTACTTTTGTTTATAGAAATTTATACTAATGGACGATTTTTTATATAAATAATAATAATAATAATAACAATAATAAACTATGTCTTAGCATAGCAGCGTAAATACTACTATTTTCATTTATTATTATTATTATTATTATTAATTGATTTTCTACAAACCAGACAGCGGGACGTAGACGGGATTAGGAGTAACGTATCGAGCCTCAGTCTCGTATGAAGGCTGCTGCACAGGGTACGGATAATTGACCTGCGAGTGCATTTGTCGGGAGGGTCGCTGCAGGTACAATTCCTCGATAGTGGTACCGGTACCGGGAGTGTAGCCTGGAGGTTCTCTCATTACCGGCATATTTGCCGGATACCTGTAACGAATTCCACGTATTAATAATCATCATTCTAATTATCAACTTGTGAGGTTGGCGTCAAGAAAGTGAAATTTTATACCGCAGCCTATATTATAATTAATTGATCAATATACAAATTAAGTGAAATAAATACTGCATAGTAGTTCGTATCGAAACTTTTCCTAGTTTATTCATATTGTACTTTTACGCAATGAATTGTTGTTATACTATATGGTTTATGTAGTGCATCGACTTCATATCCGCGTTTGTTTACAATTATATATTCAACTCACGAATACGTATGTAGTGCATATAATACATACGGTATAGGTCATGTGCACTTTCCCAATTTACGCAATATAATCCCATTTTTTCATATCTGTATGCATACCGCGTGCACGAACTTACAACAAATGAATATCTTTCTACTGTTACATATAGCAACGTGCTCTTTTAGGTAGGTGCAGTACATGAATTTTAACTCTATTTAATATAAATGCCTGTGACAATATATGTTATACATATCAATTTATACACAAACAGTATGTGAGTATGTTGAAAATTTGGATGAGAAAAATTTTCATTCCCCGGCCGGGGATCGAACCCGGGTCTCCCGCTTGCTAGTCGGGCGCTTGCTCCACGAGACCCCGATGCTCGCTAGCTCATGGAATTTCATACGACCTTATGTCATAACAAAAACAAAAAATCGGAAACAAAATTCGATAAATATAATAATTGATTACAATCTTGACGAAAGCCAAATTGGGAAAGGCTGTGACACTGATCGATGGTGTTTGGAAGTAAAAACGATCCGATTCGTTGTCAGTAATTGTTATTTTGAGTTAATTTATACTCCTCTTTACGATTGTGTATCGTTGATTCTTCGATAAACTATAACTAACGAATGAAATGACGAAAGGAAAAAATAAATACTGACCAGTAATACGAATCGCTGGTGGACTCGTTGCTGATTGCATTCGGCGACAAATTACGTGTTATTAGAGCATCTTCTGTTCTAGGGAGAGTGATTATTTGATTTTGTCGTCTTCTCAAGTAAGCGTAATTCTCAAGATCCCAAGGATCAACGTATCTTCGTCTATTATCACCTGAAGACGAAGAAGAGGACCTCGGCTCAGAACTCTCACCTGAGGATCTCTGAGAGTCCTGAGAGTTCCAGTATATCGAAGAAGCCGCAGGCATGATTATTGTGACAATTAAATCAAACTATCAACAATTATTTATTCCTTTTTTTACACTATTAAAATTTGAAAAAATACAAATAAAAAACAATTTATATAGTTTTTAATTATAATATTTGTATTATTAATCAATTGAACACAGAGTCACACGATAATTTCCAATTAATTTAATATTCTTGATCAAATTTATTGTCTATTAATACAAGATTAACTCTTTGTTGAAAAAGAAAACAATTTAACAATTTGTTACAGCTTATATATTTATTTATAAAAAATATTGCAACATTTTCTCTGTCTTTTATTTCGAGTTTCAAGAACACATGAGTTTGAATATGAATAGTTTGAGCGCGGGATCAGCGCGATCCGCGCATATCGTCAGCGCGCTTTCCCTTCTCCGAGGTTCTCTCCGCGTTATTAAAGGCACTAAGGACCCAGCGATACTGAGGCCTCTCTTCATTCCTTGATACGTATTAAGAGCAAAGGCGCCTGCGGTCACGTGCCACCACTCTCCATAAAAAAAAAAAAAAACCACCGCGTGCCTTCTGTTTAAAGAGCAGTGAAAACGAACGGAGAGTGGCACTACTGGTGGCTTGCAGAGAGAACCCGACCCACCTCCCATACCCTACCTCAACCAGTCGGCGCACTCGCGCTATGAGACTTTCTCTCAGACTAATTTCAAATAAAAATAATAAATTCATTGAATTTTTCGATTAATCGTCATTTTCCATTATTTTTTTATATTTTTTTTTCGATCTATTCAGGTTTTCGATCAGTATTGATTGCTTATCGATTCATCGATATATAGTTTTGCGATTGTTTTTTGCTTTTTGTTCTATCGATTAATCGAAGCTTGTCAATCGAATTCTTCGATTGGTCGATAATTTCGATTACGGTGAAATGAAAGTCACGTGACCTCGATATGAGGCTGATGATTTGCACTTGGAATTTTCAAACGCTATTTTCTCAGCCAAAACACATTCGATTGATGTGAAATTGATATCAGTGACGTAGAAAAACTCAATGAAGGGCTTGATAATCGTGGATTTTCGAAAATCGAGACGTAATAACGGTTTTTTCACAATATTGTTCCGTAATCCAAGGAAGTGCTGCCTCTCCCCACGAGGGGCAGCACCTCCTTGGGCTACAGAACAATATTGTTACACAAAATTCTGATCATGTCTTTCGATTTTCGAAAATCCACGATTGGCAGGCCCTTCATTCAGTTTTTATACGTCACTGATATCAATTTCACATCAATCGAATGTGTTTTGGCTGAGAAAATAGCGTTTCAAAATTCCAAGTGTAAATCATATCGAGGTCACGTGACTTTCATTTCACCTTAATGGTATTTTATTTACTTGATAATCGATGAATCGATTGATCGAGAGTAAGGATCGATGATTAGTTTAGTTAGTTTTCGATTGTTTTTTTTGCTTTTTTGTTCTATCGATTAATCGAAGCTTGTCAATCGATTCCTTCGATTGGTCGATAATTTCGATTAATGGTATTTCAATTGCTTGATAATCGATGAATCGATTGATCGAGAGTAAGGATCGATGATTAATAATAAACGGCCGACGATATTTAGTCATTCATTTATATATTCTTTATTTATCATAATAAGATGATAGAGATATAAGATTACATCATACATACATACACATATTATATTTAATTACGTTTAATTGTAAATTCGTAATTTTATGATAACAGAACACGAAACAATAATAAAAACGAGGAAAAGAGATCTGATCATAATAATGTGATGGATAAGGGATAGTCAAAATACGGTACTATAATTTTGAACAAAAAAAAGATTGTATAGAAACAAAAAAATATTCTTACTCCTAAATAATCGTACATTACTGTCTACTGTACTTACGTACATTAGATTGAATATCGTACAGATAAAGAAAGATAGGTAGAGAGAAATAAAATGTGATCAAAATATTTGATTATAAATGACTGACAATGAGATAAAAAATGTAATTAAAGTTGTTTTGTCTTCTTCTTCAAATAATATGACTAACTAAAAAGTAGATTTTCTTTGTCACTCTCCATTCTATCGAGCCGAGAAAACGCTTCCTATCTAAGGAAGTCCGGTGGCGAACAGCGAGAGAGTGATAGAATAATAAAGAAACTATCTTTATATCGATAATGAATTCAACGCTACTATTATTATAACTTATTTACATAGAAACTGATAGGAATCGTTGATTATCGTCTTACGAGAACGATAATGGAACGATATTTTGTGCGAGAGTATTTTCAGACAGATTTATCCTGCGGCCTTCAAACTGATTTCGATATTAGAAAAATAAATTACTTACGTATGTACGTGATAGCACTGATCGATCATTTTGTTCTCTTATTTAGTGGAATAATAATTAGAGTTGATCGTCGCTCGACTCGAGATAACAATCATATTAAAGATACGGTGTAATAGTAGCGTTGTTGTAATCGTAATATAATTAATATGTATACTTATCACAGTAAGAATTTTGAGTGCTGTGTTATTCACGCTCTTTAAGGTGAAATTAAAGTCACGTGACCTCGATATGATGTACACTTGGAATTTTCAAACGCTATTTTCTCAGCCAAAACACATTCGATTGGTGTGAAATTGATATCAGTGACGTAGAAAAACTGAACGAAGGGCCTGCCGATCGTGGATTTTCGAAAATCCAAAGACATGATCAGAATTTTGTGTAACAATATTGTTCCGTAACCCAAGGAGGTGCTGCCCCTCGTGGGGAGAGGCAGCACTTCCTTGGATTACGGAACAATATTGTAAAAAAACTGTTATTACGTCTCGATTTTCGAAAATCCACGATTATCAAGCCCTTCATTCAGTTTTTCTACGTCTCTGATATCAATTTCACATCAATCGAATGTGTTTTGGCTGAGAAAAAGGCGTTTGAAAATTCCAAGTGTAAATCATATCGATGTCACGCGACTTTCATTTCACCTCAATCTATAAACTATGCATCGTTTCTTTTCGTCTTCTTATCGACAAAGCTGTTGAAATATTTCGGCGCAGCCTCTCCAGGAAAAGAATATTCATCTAAAAACATTCATGTGCAGTTGCACAGTCGAATATCCAGTTTTTCAGATTTCTAGAGACCCTGCCTGAACCACGATACGATATTAAACCGGGGAATATCATCTCAAGATAAGATAAGATCAATAAACGAGCTTGCGGATAGACTTAACGTTATCAGAATGTCGTCTTTTTGTCTGCTCAATCGCATAATTAACTAAATTTAACAGATTTAATCTTTGTTTCTAATTTTCGTCGTTTTGGTTTCACTCGCTTCGCCTCTATCCTATGGCTCTCCTCTTGGCTCTCCGACGATCCGCTTTCATCTGACTCTGTCCAGGAGGAGGGAGGCTGCCATTTCTACGTCGTATTCAGTCTGTTTCAATGCACCTTCGCAATGCGGTCTATCCGCTAGACCGAGTCTGAAAAAACGAAACGGGGTGATTAGACTCGATCCAAACAAAGAAACAAGCGATTTCCTCGTCTCTGAAAACAGAGAAACGGGAAGTTGAAAGTATCTGGCTGAATGACCGCGTCTCACCTCACGAGAGACTCAATCTTCGCTTGTCGGTCCTTGATTATTTGTTTAGCAGCCATATTAGTGTCCCATCCGGTGGCTTGCAGCGCCGACAAAACTTCCTGCTGCGCTACGTCTCCGGCTTCCTTCTGCACCTTCATCACTTTGCTCGCCCTGAATTCGTCGTTTAACGACATCACGAGCTGCTGAGATGCTCCGGTCAAAGGCGGACTGATTCCCGATGGATAAGCCGAGCTCGACGGTGCCAGCTGCGTGTTTACCACAGTCTCGTTAAGCTGTGGCAGCAGAGTTCTGGCGCTGGACAGCTGCTGCTGCTGCTGTCCGGCTATTCTGGTCGGTGTAAACTGCATGAGATTCGGACTCCCGGTCTGATTAGCGACGGCATTCGAGTCGTTCTTCCCCGGAGAATAGTGCGGAAATCCGTTCTGCAGAGGCTTCAAAGGGCTCCTAGAGGTCGGCTGGTAGGCCGGAGGCGGATTGTAGCTTACGGGCTGCTTCAGACTCTGGCTAAAGTCGCAGGGGTGTTCCTGGGCCGCGTATAACGTCCTCGGCATCGTTTGGCTGTACCTGAACCCCTGCGACTGATTTCCGTGTCCGTTTGAGCTCGTCGAGGGCGCAGGACTGTTGTGATAAGTCCTCAGTATACTTTGCTGCACGGTTTTATTGTACAGGGTGTTGAACTCGCTCTGGGAGAGCTGCTCCAAGTTTGGAACCGTCTGTTTCAATTCCGCGTAGACCTGCTCCGAGAGCAAAGCGCCCGTCGGCGACGGTCTCGGCCTCTGCGCCGCCTGTTCGGGTCTCAATTGACTCGCGTTATCCTGCTGATGGAAGTAGTTGCGATGATTCGGCGGCGTCATGCTCGGAGTTGATTGTTCGCTGTCCAGATTGCTGACCCTCGTCTGATTGAAGGCCGGAACCATCTGGAGGAGGTTTGAGCCCTGGGTCTGTTGCTGGAAGGGCTGGGAATGTGACTGATGCCATATCTGTCCGACGATAGCGTCGGTTGTGGCCTCAACCATCTGGGAAGAATGCTGGCTCCTCGGTCTCTGAACGTTCGTGCTTTTCAGTTGCCAAGAATTCTGGACCTTGGTCGGCAGGGTGGTGGCCGCCCCGCGCGATTCGGCCTGAGGTGATTTCGGCTTTGCGGAAGACGGCGGCGGCTGGAGAAGCGGAATCGCGCTGTTTTCCTCCCTCAGTTTATTGAGAGACGCGTATTGCGGGCTCGACGCGCTCGCCGCGTGACTAGAATTCGTGTTTTTCGATGCCTCTTTTTCTCCAAGGTGCTTCTCGAGCTCCACCAAGAAAGCGGGGTCTAGTTTCTTGGGCGACGTCTGCGCCCTGGCGCAATCTATGCTGAGTTCGTTCATACTTTGAGCAAGATCGTGATTCGATTTTGGCTTCGGAGGTACCAACGACGGAGGAACCGGCGGGGGAAGAACAGCAGCAACGGAAGCACTTCTCGCAACGTTGGCGTAAGTCTGGCCAGTCCCGGTCCTCAGGTCCTCCGGCCAGCTGGTCAGACCGGAAGTTGTGGGACTGAGCTTGTCGATTTCGCTGTAATGGTCCCCCGCGCACTCGTCCTGTCTCTCGCCGGTATCAAAATTAACGTTCAAGTTGGCGTTTCCGCTCCTGATGTCCTTGTTCAGGCTCAGAGAATACTGCTCTATCCGGCTACTCCCAGCGCCGGAATTTTCGTCAGCCTGAAAGTTTCCGTAAGTCGTTTTCACTTGATTTCCCATATCGGGTGTGACGTGGCTGTAATATCGCGAGTGCGGCGGGTTCATGAAGACTGAGGAAGTGTCGAACGGATCTGGCCCAGGGGCCTCCGAAGATCCAGGAAAGTTCGCGTAGGTTCTCGGGTCTTCGGCTTGCCAGTATTCCTGCGGTTCTATCGCCGGATCGATTATGGGCTCGTCTAGAATGTTGACGACCCTTCGGCAGGTCTGATCGCTCTGACTCGCCGCACCGGCGTTGGCCCGCTCCTCGGGAGATAGGTCTATCAGTCTTCCTTCCTGGCTCGAACTCGCAGTGGAAGAAACGCCGCTGCTCTTTGCCGGACTGGCTCTGGGATCGTCCTGGAGCTTGGTGTAGTTGTACTGCTTCTTGGACCTCGGAGTACCGTGGAATTTCTTCTTGGACTGATTCTCCGCTATGCCGACCATGTCCGGCGGCACCATCGGATTCCTCGTATAAACCGGGTCTATGTAGACGGGACTGCCCCAAGACTTCCCAAACGGGGCTCCGTGTCCGGCGTGAATGAACGAATTTTCGAGAGGCTTGCTGATGTCCTCGGCGAGCTTGGGCCTCATGGGATCGACGTGACAGCGCGGAAACTGGGCGACCTGGAAGGTCCTCTGGTTCTGCCCCTTCCAGTAATAATTTTCGGGTCTTCCGTCTATTATCACGATCTGGTCTCCCTGTTCGATGGCCATTTTTTCAGGCTGCTCGAAGCGGCTGAGAGCCTTCATGACCGACGGCACCATGCCGGTGAGGGCTTCCTTCAGGGTGGAGAACGTGGGCCTCTCTGCGGGGTCACGCGCCCAGCAACGAAGCATCAATTGGAACATTTGAGGGGGGCAGGCCTCGGGCTGATGGAGCCGTTCTCCCTCTCTGTCGATTTTCCTCAGTATCTCGGAGCCGTTTAAACCGATCCAAGGTTCCTCTCCGAAGGTGAGCATCTCCCAGAGGGTGACGCCGAACATCCAGACGTCCGAGGCGTGGCTGAATTGCCTGGCTTTCAGAGACTCGGGAGCGCACCATGGAAACGGTACTTTTTTGTGCTCCGTCATAACGTAGCAGTCTTCCTGCTGCGGCAACGCTCTCATCAGACCAAAGTCGCCGATTTTCACCTTGTCCACGGAGCTCAAGAGCACGTTTCGACAGGCTAGATCTCGGTGAAGGAACCTCTTCGTTTCCAGATACGCCATACCCGTCGCTACCTGCAGCGCGTAATTACACAGAGTCAACACGGACATGTGACCGCACTGTTTTCTGAGGTAGTCCAAAAGCGCTCCCAGCGACGCGAGCTCCGTTACCATCATCATCGGCTGGGACAATACGACTCCGTATAATCTGTGAAATGAAATAAGAGTATTGCTCAATCAACGATTCACAGAGTTGATGAAAACGGGAACATTTTTGGGATTTGGACCATTTCGTCGCAATATAAGTTAGTTGCTTGATTGCGATCATGAAAAAATTCTACACAATGATGATGGTTGCCCTTTTTTTTTTAACTTTGGGAGAAATTTTTCAGGTAGGTGCTGTTAGAGTATCTAAAACTCTAAATGTGATATTCAAATATGAATAAATCAAAATGAAAAGTATCAATTTAGGCACACTTGGTTTGTCAATTTGTTTTTTATAGTGTAGTTAATTTCCAATGTCAGTGTTTTCCTGTTTTACAGTTTTTCCTGGTGCGAGAGGCAACCTTATCGAGAAACGGAAGAATGCTCAGTAAATTCTAATCTTGAATTCAGTCATATAAAGAAATGTGATAACACGATTATGCCATTAGACACACATTTGGAGTTTCATTTGTCCACAGGACCAGGAAAAACGAGCATTAAAATTGATTCTAACGTTCAATTTTATCTTGAGCGTTCCTAATCGGTTCAACTTTTGACCTTTCGACTTTAAATGAGGAAATTTTGATGTCGATTGTAGTATCCTATCACATCGAACGAAGCACGAACAAAGCCCAGCCCTCATTAGTTCGGATGATATTGAAGCTCTACTGTAATTAAATCCGTTCCAAATTTGCAACAACGATGATTTCCCAGAACTGAAGTTTCTTCAATGTCTATCCTCGTTGAGTCACATCGTGAAACACATGATGTGGTGACAAAAACTTTCTCAATAGCAGAGCTTCTAGGGACTGACATCAAGTAGTTGCATTATGGGTATCATCGATTATGAAAAGTAGTCGTGGAAATAAGAATAGTGCCGCAACTCAACGATCATCGCAATTGATTCTGCATCATCAATGAAAAATGAATATTGTTTGCTGCTTTTTTTCTTCTCTCGTAGTGAGGATCTTCAGAAAAGCGTCACAGCCCACAGGACCTTGAGAATCGAGACAATGCCACCTAGATCTAGTAAAATTTTCCCTACAATTCCAGGATCACTGGAATTTCCAGACAGTATGCATTATTGGTATGATCGATTATGAAAAGTAGTCGTGGAAGCAAGAATAGTGCCGCAACTCAACGATCATCGCAATTGATTCTACATCATCAATGAAAAATGAATATTGTTTGCTGCTTTTTTTCTTCTCTCGTAGCGAGGATCTTCAGAAAAGCGTCACAGCCCATAGGACCTTGAGAATCGAGACAATGCCACCTAGATCTAGTAAAATTTTCCCCACAATTCCAGGATCACTGGAAGTTCCAAACAGTATGCATTATTGGTATGATCGATTATGAAAAGTAGTCGTGGAAGCAAGAATAGTGCCACAACTCAACGATCATCGCAATTAATTCTGCATCATCAATGAAAAATGAATATTGTTTGCTGCTTGTAATCTTCTCTCGTAGTGAGGATCTTCAGAAAAACGTCACAGCCCACAGGACCTTGAGAATCGAGACAATGCCACCTAGATCTAGTAAAATTTTCCCTACAATTCCAGGATCACTGGAATTTCCAGACAGTATGCATTATTGGTATGATCGATTATGAAAAGTAGTCGTGGAAGCAAGAATAGTGCCGCAACTCAACGATCATCGCAATTGATTCTGCATCATCAATGAAAAATGAATATTGTTTGCTGCTTTTTTTCTTCTCTCGTAGCGAGGATCTTCAGAAAAGCGTCACAACCCATAGGACCTTGAGAATCGAGACAATGCCACCTAGTTCTAGTAAAATTTTCCCTACAATTCCAGGATCACTGGAATTTCCAGACAGCGATGATCTTACCTGATGAGATTGTGATGATCCAGGGTGTGCATGGCCTGCACCTCGCTCACAAAGTCCTCAAATACGCTGGGCTGTGTCAAAGCATCAGCTTTGAGGACCTTAACAGCGACCGGCAGCGTTCGTCCATTTGGCGAAGTCCACTCGCCTCGTCTGACGACCCCGAAACTCCCGTCTCCTAGTTTGATTGAAAGAGTGACGTCTTTTTCCTGTATCAGACAAGTGAGGGTGGCGGGACTGTCGAGAGTCTGCGAGCTCCTCTTGCTGCTGCTGCCTTTGCTGGTGCTCTTTATCTTCGTGATCAGACTCCGCTTCCACTGGTTGGCTCTGCGTTTTTTTACCGCATCCATGAGCCGCCTGATCCCCGGTTTACCGAGTCCGATTTTCTCGAGGTCCTCCGGCTGCACATAGTCGAAGTGGTGGAGCCTGGTGACCTGGAGATCGTCTCTGATCCTGGTGAAGAACTGCGTCAGCTGTACGTCGTGGAGAAGCTCGTGGAGCCACTCGGTGCCTTCGTCGTCTGCCATTCTTTGACGCTTACCTCCGGAACCTGGGTTGAGAAAAAAAGTAATAATTATCTTAGAATTGTTGCGAAATTGCGATACGTAACGCTAACTGGATGTAATTGCGAATAGTTTCATTACTCACATAACAGCGATGTGACATAGGCGGGTTTTAGATTCTCAACCCGATCTGCGACGGGTGGGGATAATCGCGAGGTTCATAAAAATCCATGCTCTTACTTTATCTTCGATTCTTCCGCCTCCCATCACACACCGCCTTCTTCTTACATCAAATATCGTCGAGGAACCGATTGGTGCAACGAGCGGAAATTATTCAACGTCAACGTCCCACTTCCGAGATCCAGAATTAGCCCGTAGCCTTCGCATTCGCGCATAGTCGGTAACTCGATGAAACAGATCGCGGGGCGACTTTCACCTGGTGATTATTGCGCCGACGTCTTGTTCTCGCATCGCGGTATTTTTTATTGTTTAAATGTGTGACACGGCGACGCGGCTAACCTCCGTTTATCGTATCAACAATGCGTGTGGTACGTGAGATCGTTCGGTCAGACGGCCGGAGACATTCTCGGGTCAACAATCAACTAGCTGGCTACGTACCACATACATTCGCTGCACTTATACTTGCGGGTCATACACAGCTATAAACACACGCGCGCGCTCACACACGGACGCTAATTTTATTTTTCATTAGCGACGACAGACTGCGCCACTTCCGGTACCTCAATGAAAATACGTACACTTTCCTTTCAGGCGATTTCATTGGGACTGTATTTCCGTTAGATCTGCCTACTCGCGTTGAGTTCTGGATCGACTAGGGATTATGAAATCGAAATAAAACACTGTTTTAGATCTTGTTGGGTTGTTTGTACCTTTATTAACAGTTTGCGATATCAAATTCAACGATTTTGTGCACATTTTTTCAGTTAATCGTTTCAAATTTCCCGCCAAGACGTGACTGTAGAACGAAAAACAATATGGCGGGAAATTTATCGTTCAAATGTCTCTCATTGGTCGACATTCCGTTAGACTTGACTTTTCGCGGTAAATATGAATGACTCGTGGGAAATCGGACTCGAAACAATCTCTGAAATCCGTTGAAAAATGCGAATGTGAATCTTTTTTTTTTTGCAATCTTCGCTATGTCTGTGCATATCAATTTGGATAGTTTTTTCTTAAGAATTTATATCGTTCGTATTTCCCGTTCGATTCGAGTAATAAGAATGAAAAATATCGCGGTCGATCGAATATTCGAACTTATATGTATCATTAAACCAGATTTTGTCAACTTTTGTCATATTTAGAATGCAACAACAACAAAAATGGACGATTGCGGAACAGAGGATGCGAATAGCGACGCATCCAGATGGCGCTACTCGTACAGGCGTCTGGTTGATGAACTCAATCAGCCATTTTCATCGTTTGGATCAGTTTTAATGGGAGATTGTTGGCTGTGTCAGCTTGTACCGCAATTTTGAACATGCCTCGGTGCATAGCGCCGGGATGTACTTCTGGATACGATTCAAATGCCGAAAAATTACACTTTTTCTACGTTCCCAAAGACAATGACATGGCAGCTAAGTGGCAGACGGCGCTGCGGAGGAGGAATTTTCTCGTCAAACCACGACAACCTGTATGCGAGAAGCACTTCATCAAAGGAGACATCCTTTGGTTCAAGGAATTTTTGGACCTTCAAGGAGCCGTCGTCGCTCGCGTGAGTTCTTCATCTCTCATCCAGTCACAATTTCAGTCTAATACATCAGACCCAACAAACGTCGTGTTTCGTATATTTCAGGCGCGCTACATCCGACCCCGATTGCGACCGGGCGCGGTACCGGTTATCTTCCCTTGGTACGAACCGCCCTTGGTCTCAGAGAATCCACCAGAGCCTCTGAAGCAGTTGGAAGAGATCAAAGTCGAAGTCAAGGCAGAGAACGAGCACCTGGTTCCATCCTGTTGCGAAGGATCGTCGATATTACCGTCTGTCCAAGAGACCGTCGAAGGTCGCTTGACTCCCGAGGACGAAGAAAAAAAAGATGAGATAATACCACTGCACAAAGTACTGGAAGATCATGACGTGCGCCTTCCACGTTCTTGGACAAAGAACATCGTGGCATATGGCGATATACGCGTGCCATGGTTCACACAGTCGACTTGCGTGGAAGATAGTAAAACCTACGTGCCTATGATACTGAAAGAACTGTTTCTCCAGCCTAATTTGGAGGCGCGAGTACGGGTCCTGGGAATAAAGATCGATCCAGAATCGATCGGCTTGGAGAGGATAATCGAAAGTAAAGAGGCCGTGGAGAAGACACTCTCCCATTTGAACGTGTTGAACGTATGCTGCGGATGTCCTTTGCCTGACGATTTAAAAAATATGAAATGCGACACGGTGTACAAAGACACCAGGGGATCGTTGAGACACGTAGCTTGCACTATACTGTCAAAGCCAATTCAGTGCAATTTTTGTGCAAAAGTTAGAAAAACTCTGGTCAGAAGAAGGTATCGGTCGAAAGATCGGGAGGCTAAAAAATTAGAACGTATAAGACTGACGAAACTTCCACTGGAACAGAGGGAGAAGGCGAAAAAAATGCGTAGAATACTTCGAACGAGAAAAAACGGAAGCTCTGGATTAATGGAGGGAAAAGATCGTCTCTCATGATTTTATAAAAATTAAAATTTATTAGGAGAATAAAACTAGAATTAAAATAACATTTTATTTTGTCAACGATTTTCCTTTGGAATAAATGCTCAGTGCGAAATTGCAGAAATGGCTTCATGCTACGATATCGAATATCCTTGAACCCAGACTATTCTTGTTTCTTTCATCATCACACATAAGAGGATCTCCTTCTCTATCTATTCACTTTTATGAAAGTCAGATTGAATTTTCCCTTTTTTCTTCGCGTCTGTCTCTCTTTCCTTGCATCAGGAAGACCTAGGAACGTTCATTACCGCTTCAATCTTGTGGTTTTGCGCAAACTTCCGTTGCCTATATGTAAACATATACGATTGGCTCATCTTCCGACAAAGTCGTGGTTTCATCGTCAGGTGCGCGCGCCTCATGTTCGGAATCTGACGGAGGGGAGGATTCCTCAGGATTTTTATCTGGCAAATTCTGAATTTCGGAAAACATCGAGGCTGACGTTTCCGACGTCGATGACTCGTTTCTAGATTTCTTCACAATTTTAGCCTCATCTATCGCGGCTTTCTTCATTTGCCAAACCCTTATTCGACAGGAATTACAAATCAACAAGTTTTCCGAAGATTTATCTAGGTTCAAGGTGGCGAGCTGCGATGCTGTCACGTTCCGGAGCCGATGTCTTTCTCGTACTCGATGATATTGCAACTTGAAAGGGTTAAAGCACCCCAAAAATAATGTTTTAGACATTTTTGCGCGCGCTGTAGACAGTCTGGATCAGTTTTAGGTTTTGGTTACCTCACGGAACAGCGCCGCCTGGCTGAAGCTAAAAAAAATTGTACTAAAAATCACAGCCTGGCGTCACCCGATGTGGTTTTATTACGGAAGCGTGGGGACATCACTGTCCAGACTGTGTTAGTAGGTGTTCCGAAACGCATTTATACCGATACGGCGATATACACCGTCGGCATGACATGTGTCCGTGGCTGCATTCATCGCGTCCATTGCTGCGGCGTCCATCAGTGGCATCAATCTCACCAGCCCACGATCCGACCACTCATACTGAGAAGTGACGTCACGCAGACAGTCTATGTTGGCATTGAACTGAGAAGTGACGTCATGCCGACAATGTATATCGCCGTATCGGTATGAATGCGTTTCGGAACACCTACTAACACAGTCTGGACATTGATGTTCCCCCCACCCGGCTTCCGTAGCTCAGACATGGCGTCGGCAGCCGCCTTCGGTCTCTATTTGGGCAACACATCGGCCTGTTTAGCGATATTTAAGGTAAACCCGATGAAAAAATACCCTGTTAATGACTGACGAGTGTTCCGCGAACATGTGACGAGTATCAACAACCACATTTAATTCTACAATTCGAATAATTCACTGCGAATCAACGCGTGCCTGTGACACATGGAGACACATGGACCCCGGTTCTAACCTAAAAATCCGTGATTTAACATCGTTTATCTCTAATTCTACAGGATGAAAACGTCGATGTCGTCGCTAACGAGGCCGGCGAACGAGTCACAGCCGCCGTTATCGCCTTCAACGAATCGGAAGAGGTAAAAGAACCGATTAAACACACTTTTTATGCATCCTTAGAGGTTATGTGAGAACCAAACCAAGATTTTTAGCAGCCTTTTTCCCTCATTCAGACGTTCTTGGAGTAATTCAATGCATATTTCAGGTCGTAGGGCACGCGGCGAAGGCGGGTTTATTCAGAAACGGCCCCGTCTCCGTCCTAAACAACAAAAGATTGATGAACAAAGGCATCGAACCGACCGAATTCGAACTAGCGGTGAAGAGCAGCGCTTGTAAAATAATAACCGAGAAAGATGCGCCCCTCTACTTGATAAAGAGAAATGAAAAAAACGAGAAGGTAACGCCGGTCGATGTCACCACCAGACTGTTCGAGGCGATGTACAATATTTCAACGACAGCCGCGCACGACGACACCGAACACAACGTCGTGCTGTGCGTTCCGATCAGATTCAGCGCCGAAAGCACAAAAGTTTTCAGCAAAGCCGCCACCTCGGCTGGATTCAGGGTCCTCCAGGTCGTAAGCGAGCCTGCGGCCGCCTGTCTGGCCCACGGCATCGGCCAGGATAAAAAAGAATCTGGATACGCGCTGGTCTACAGAATAGGCGGAGTCAGCAGCGACATAACGCTGGTGAAATTCGTCGGCGGCGTTTACCAGATAGTCTCCACCTCCTACTACCACGACCTCGGCGGAAACAAGCTGACGAAAATACTCGCCGAGTACCTCGCCGGAGAATTTATGAGCAAGTGGAAGCTCGACCCGATGGAGAGCAGGAGGTCGATGTCGAAGCTTAACATAGCCGCGGAGACCTGCAAGCACGTGCTTTCGACAATGTCGACCGCGCACTGCTTCGTGGAGTCGCTCTGCGAGGGCGTAGACTTCAGCCACAACATAACCAGAGCCAGATTCGAGAACCTGGTGAACTCCAACATCGCCGAGTACATAGCGCCGATAGACAAGATACTCGAAGAGACGAAACTGAGGGCTGAGGACATCGGGAAGATAGTTCTCTGCGGGGGCACGATGAAGATACCGAAACTGCAGGACAAGATCGCCGCGATTTTTTCCAACGGGGAATTGCTGGGGGGAAAATGGAGCCCGGACGAGTCTATGGCTATCGGAGCAGCGACGCAGTCTGCGCTTCTCTTGTCCCACGGGATGTGGGACCAGAGTCTACAGTCGACTAGGATGGAAGTGAACGCGATTAGGAAACCGATATACGTTCAGATCGAGGAGCTGGAGTCCATCGTTATACCCGCTCAGACCGTGGTACCGATAAAGCTACAGACTCGGATCACCCTTGCCAAAGTAAAGGAGGGAAAGGCGCAGATAAAAATATTCGAACAGGACGACGAGGCGGCTGAAAAGAAGAAGAAGATTGGATTAGTGAGTATTTTGGTCGTTAGAAAATAGAGAAAATAATATTGACGTTGTTTTAAACGTTTTTCAGATCTGTATCCCGGCGGAGAGTGGCTCGCAGTTAAAAGTTGACACAGATTTGACGGAGGCCAGTTTGAATGTAAATATAACCGATATTAAGTCTGGTCATAAGTCGATGTATCGTTTTGGTATACACGAGGATGATTCGTAACTAAAAACAGCTTTTTACCACTTAATAGAACTATAACTTATGTAATAATTTTTTTTTTTTTTTGTCTGACTTTCAATAAAATTCAGCAACGATTTGATAAAATTATTTGTACACTTTTGACGATATTAATTTATAAAACAAAAATATATATTTATTTATTATTATTTACATTGAACAAATATACAGGCATTGGTAAGTATACATATTTTTTTTTTTTTTTTTTTTATCAATTATTATTCTGCAAAAAAGTATCTAAGTACAATATTTATATATTATTCGTATTTCCTGCATATCAAACTTTCACAAAAATTTTTTTTGGTAATTATTACAGATTGAAAAAACAAAAAAATAAGCTTTAATTTTCACAAAGTTCAATAAATAATCGATAAAAATTATTTAAATCTCACGAAATCAACTAATTAAAAATAAAATCAAATTTACAGTAGTAATAATAATAGAATTAACAGAATGACGACAGTCTTTTATCTAACAGTAAATGACAAGAAACAAAACGATGAAGCTAATATAGTCTTTGCATCGATATACGAAATCCTATTTTCTAAATTTCAAACTAAATAGTAGAAATTAAGATAAAATAAACTCTATTAGTTTTTATCTCTGCATTATTTTGATTATCGGTTATTACACATTTCTTCTATGTGCAAGTATATGTATCATATCAATTTCGTCTAACTAAATGGCAAGTTCAAATTACTGACTGCACAGTCCCATCCAAAGATGAAAACAACAAGCGTTAACGAATCCTTCTATCAAACTGTACACGTCCCCTAGACTGAACGGAGAGCTCGCGAGCTCCGCTGGCTTTCGATAGACCACGGACAATTCCTGAAACGATAACGAAAGTATTTTATCAATCAGAGAAAACAATACGCGATCCGTCCGCTACTCACGCCTCTCGAAGTGTGAAGATCTATCGTAAGCATGGTAAAAGCCTGAAGGTAGCTGGGATGCAGGACGACTACGTGGCTGACGTTTCCGTCCGGGGCGTTGAAGAGCTTGTGATGATCCTGATACTTGTTTATCAAGACCTTAGAAAGCGACTGGTACCAGGTCAGAGGCTGCGTAAGCAGCGGACTGAGCCTCGGATCGAGTCTAGAGAGCGGTTCGATCTGCGCGAGAGTACAGAGTTCGTTGAACTCGGAGTAGCTCATGATCGATCTGTTCTCCAGCAGCTTATTCCACAGCAAATGTGTCCGGCACTGCAGCGCCCCCTCCTTTATCATCGTCGTTATCCTCGCCGTCGCCGTATTAGCCTGGGACATGATCATCTGCTGCATCAACTGTTCGTGCGAAGAATAGTATCCGAGATAGTTAACGGACTCTTGGCGAATCTGGACCACGTTGGAGGACTGGGATCCTCCGTTGCCGGGAAGACTCGGGTTCTGGGTCAGCAGCGGAGAGCTTGGAACAGGCGGAGGCGTCGGAGCGAGAGAATTACCGACGTCGTCGATTTTCTGATCTCCTTCTGGAATCTCGTTGTTAGATTCTATCGAGCTCGTCAAAAGCTCGGTTTTCGAGGCTCGATTGGGCAGCGGAGACACGGGACTGGAGCCCGATGGGCTCTCGGCGTACGAGTTAGTCGCCGATTTTGTGACGCTGTAGACGGTCCTGAACTTCCCGAGCTTGTCGTTCTGCACCTCTTTCTTAGGGTACAGTTCCCTCTTGCTGGTCAACATCAGATAGTACTTCAACGTTATCTCGGTCTTCTCCAAATGGGCGGGTTGCTCTACCCGAGATACTATGAGCGTGATGTCGAAGTCGTCCGTGTGTTTCATGTCCTGGGCGTCGCAGTAACTCACCAAAGGCGTACTCTGCAGACGAACGAGAACGAAATCGCTCTCTTTGTCGTCGCTCGTGTCTCTGGACATCCCCACAACTTCCATACCGGATGATTTTTCGTTCGATAGGAGATAAGAGTACAGAGTTCGAGCCGGAGTCGCTAAATTGCTGACCGTGACGGTGTCTGCAACACGAAGACACATGGGATTAGTCGAATTTCGAAATGGAAGATTCGGATGGATTAGTCTCTTTGCTTTTCTTTTACCGCTGTAGACCAAATTCCTGGCGTAGTTTGGAGCCTTGCTGTAGTATTTGTTGAAATCGTCCAAAAAATGTGTGAGATGATAATCTTCCCTGAGAGACCACATACCGTTTCCGGCTATGTAGGAGTGAATGCATCGCAGGTGAAAATCGTAGGTGAAAGAATGCAGGTGCATGTCGATCTTGACCTTGTCGCAGGCGTCCACGAAGCTCAGCATGAACTAAAAAGAAGTACATCGGGTGTCTAATGACGTGAGGTCGTAAGCGCCAAAAACACGATTTTGGTGGCAAAAGGTCGTATAATTTTTTTTTTTTCGCCATTCGCTCTAAAAATGATCAAAACGTACTGGATCAATTGAAATTACGAGATCGAAAAATGTAAATGCAAAAGGTCGTATGTTGGGCGAATACGTCATTCTTTCATTACAATTTTTGAGAAAAATTAAAACAAATGGTAAAAGCAGAAGATCGTATCCACTTTTTTTTTTAATTTTCATGATTTTTCCGAATAGCTGTAAAAACTCGTGAAACGCAAAGAAAAATCGAAATCGACGACGTTTCGAGAAATTCGATAAAAAAAATTCGTTGTGAAAAGCAGAAGATCGTATCCGCCATTTTTTTTCAAGTGATTTTTCACGATTTTTCAAAAAGTCTCAAAAACACCTGAAACGTGAAGATCAATTGAAAAAACGACCGTTTAGAAAAAATCGATAGAAAAATATTCTCAGATAAAAGCAGAAGGTCGTATCCGCCATTTTTTGTTTTTCAATTTTCACGATTTTTCCAAAAAGCTGTAAAAACTCGTGAAACGCAAAGAAAAATCGAAATCGACGACGTTTCGAGAAATTCGATAAAAAAATTCGTTGTGAAAAGCAGAAGATCGTATCCGCCATTTTTTTTCAAGTGATTTTTCACGATTTTTCAAAAAGTCTCAAAAACACCTGAAACGTGAAGATAAATTGAAAAAACGACCGTTTGGAAAAAATCGATAAAAAATATTCGCAGATAAAAGCAGAAGGTCGTATCCGCCATTTTTTTTTTTTCAATTTCATGATTTTTCAAAAAAGCTGTAAAAACTCGTGAAACGCAAAGAAAAATCGAAATCGACGACGTTTCGAGAAATTCGATAAAAAAATTCTTTGTTAAAAGCAGAAGGTCGTATCCGCCATTTTTTTTCATGTTATTTTTCATGATTTTGCAAAAAGTCTCAAAAACACCTGTTTGGAAAAAATCGATAAAAAAATATTCTCAGATAAAAGCAGAAGGTCGTATCCGCCATTTTTTTCGTTTATTTGGCGGATACGACCTTCTGCATTTAATGGAAACCATTTTTTTTTTCTGCGAAGTTAGGACCGAAAGGTCGTATCCACCGGTACATACGACCTTCTGCTTTTAATTGACCTAGCATTAAATTTCAACGTTTATGAACGAATCTTCGGGTCCTTAGTCTAAATACGATAAAAAAAACTATATATACGACCTTTTGCCGTTACGAAAAGCACAAAGTCGTATATTGGCGCTTACGACCTTATGTCATTAGACACGCAATTTTAATCGACTCACTTGATTGACCAAAGCGCTGCTAGACTTTGTCTGGAGTCTGCTGCACTCTAAGACCCTGACTTTAGCTATGAAGTAAGGCTCTCGCAGCAATATTTCGAACAACAAAACCCCTCCGAGGCTCGATTTTTGCAGATAGCATATCTGGTTGAGGTCGTTCACCTGTCCGCTGTGGAATGAAATAGAATAGAATTTAGATCAAGAGATTCAAACACGAGGCGAAACAACTTCTTACGATTTTTTCTGCGACTCTACTCTGACGGGGTTGAATCCCAGGGTTTGAAGGTACTGTTTATACTCCGTGAGCATAGCGGCGCATAGTTCCTTATGCCACTCGGAGATTGCCGGGTTCTGATTAACTTGGTTCGCCTTAGCGCTCTGCGGCGACTGCTGCGAGTTCTGAGGCACGGACGGGGGTTGAGACAGAGAATGGTCTCTCGTAGCGGCCGATAAAATTCTCCATTTCGGTAGAAAGAGCAGCGGCGTGTGGCAGTAGTGTATGAGCCTGGAGTGTTGCTTGAATAAATTCAAGGTGGCGAGAGATATCGGGATGTTTGAATTCGCCGCTCGACTCTGCCACATTTCTCCCAACGATTTGAAGTCCTCTTTCGCCTTTTTCTCCCTGTGACCCAATATCTGAAGATGAGAAGCCGCTCTGATCACAGGATCGACGCTGTTCACCGGATGATTACCGCCCGGTTTCGCGTCTCTCAGGACTTGTCCTATGCGAGGATTCCAAGAGGCCGTCGCAGACTTTCCCTGACCTCGATTGGAACTGCGAGGCCATTCTTTGCCGTCGTTGTGTAAACCGTTTGGGAATTTAGTCAGGGTTTCCATGTCAGTTATTTGATAGTAAGGCGGATTCCTGTCCCCCTGTGGGAACGCGTGCACCGGCTGATGGTGGAATATACCCAATTTTTGCATCACTATGTTTGTGAATAAATTAGACCTCGAAGAAAGCCAAGTTCCAAGGCCTGTAACTTGCTTCGTCAATTTCTCGGAGCGTTCCTTCGACCAGTTGTACATGTAGAGCGTTATCTGAAATTTCAAACATTCCAATTATCGTCGGACAATACGCGAGATGTCATCCAAACACTCACGTTATTGCTCTGGATTTTAGCGAGCAACAGACGTTGTCGAGGGACGAAACTGGCCTCCTGAATCAGCGGGTTGAACTTTTGTAGCAACTTCTGATCTGAAAGTTCAAAAACGGAGGAGCTATTCAAGAGATTGTTCGATTGAAAATAAAGAGAAAGAGTTCGAAATCGGGTAAAGATCGTTTCCTTGCCTTTGGGCACGAGCATCTCGGGCTCTATCGTTTTGCTGTGCGACGCTTTCCACTGATAAAAGTTTCTGGCAACCAAAATGCATTTTATAGGGCTCTGGTCTTCTCTGGTGAGATCGCAGGGCACGTACGTCGCGTCGTCGTTATCCTCCCCGGTTACGGAGAGCCAAGCGCTACCGACGTTCTCCGTGCTGTCCGACATGTGGAAAGACTTCCCCATCGGGAAAATATCCTCCTGGGAAGGTTCGGCGTCTATGAAAGGCTGCCTAGTCGACAGAACGAAACTCCTGGAAGACGTGTCGGGCGCGTGTCCTCGTATCAGGCTCTGCAGCTCCTTGGCAATTACAGGAATCGGATGTCTCCGCTGCATTATTACGGTGTGCTTCTTCAACGCGGGTACGTTTATCTGGAGAGCGAACTGGAACCAGTTTGTCAGGGTGTTTTTATACACCCTGTGCAACGTTCCGTCTTCCCCGAGGTCGTATCTGGTCAGCTGAAAGGCGTCCGAGACCGGGGGTTTGTACAACTTGCTTTTAACCGGGGTCTGAGTCTCCTTGTGGGCTACGGCGCGATCCCCGGAACAATTGCCGACTGATTCCTGCGTCAGAACTGTGGGGAGGAGTTTGTATTCCGTGACGAGGTCCCAGGTGGCGTGTCTCACAGCGGCTCGCAGCTTTTGGGTCAACGATTCGACGTTGACTCTCCCCTGCTTCCATATCTTGAACTCTATCAGTGCCTGGGGTGTCGGATCCGTCCGTGTCTTGGGATCGTGGAGAGAGCTCGCTACGATATCCTGAAAGTTTTCAACCCCCAGAGGATCGGGAAAGTCGGAATCGAGCCAGTCCTTGTCACTCGTCGATATCAAGACCCCTTTGCTATTTATTATCCCAACGGCGATGCACGCGATCCCTTTGCTGCCGCTGGAGTGACTCTGGTTGTAAAGAAATATGTCGGATTCGAGAACCCGCTTGCTAGAGTCCTTTGAGTAATCCTGAAAGTGGTTGTGCGCTCTGGGGTCCGTGTACTTGGGACTGTGCAAAAACTGCCAGAGATTCTGCCTGAGGTAATAGCTCAGAGCCTCGATGTGCGGGAGGCAATGAACGGGGACGGAGAACTGGATCACGTTCTCCGGCGGTTGATAAGGCTTCTGTATAAAATGTACGTCCGCGGGTGTCAGTTTGCACATCGGATTCCTCGCGAGCATCACGGACAAGACTTCGAGGACAGCGTCGTCCAGCCGATTCTGCAGCACTTGAACGAGCTCAGACTTGACCTCCGGACCGGCTTCGGATATCCCGTGTACCATCAGGATGATCAGGTCGTCCGGTTTGTTGAGGAGGTCGCTTTCCTTTTCTCCGAAAGAGCGGACCCTGGGTCTGGCGTCCGGCCCTTCGCCCTCCTTTCCCTTCGGCTGTGACAGAGACGTGATGCTGCTGCTCCTCGAGACCACGAGCTTCTCGTGACTCTCCGAGAGCTTGTTTTGCAAAGGTTTCACCTCGCTTATCTGCTCGTGTAATCTGAGGTAAAAAACGTTTTCGTTATTCTCCTGATACACGAACATGTTGCTTCTGTTGTTAACTGAGAATCTATTGAGCACCGCCTGGAGGGCTTTTATCCCTCGGGAGAGCCCCGGCTTCCCCGGTCCAGTTTTGAGCCGCGGGTGGAGACAGAAAGGGACTTCCCAGACCACCGGGCAACGAAATAGACCCGGGGTCATATTGGCGGTTGACGTTTCGCTGGGGTGAAAACCTCCGGATTCACTGCCCGTTTCACCCCGCCATACAAAATCTTCGCTCGACTCTGGCTCTAGAAGCGAATCGCACGTTCTCGTGTCGTGTAAGCTCTGAAGAAGGAGGTACTGGTTCACTCTGCGACATATCGCTTTTATTTGGGACACAACCATCTTCTGGATTTGACGGTAACGATCTACCTCCGGAGAGGCGAGTTCTAGGAACCTGGAATCAGACATGGTCTCCTTTTCATATCTTTGGTGAAAAAATAATATAATAAATTGTCTGAAAATGTTATTTTGGAGTCAAGTAGGCAAAGAAATGGCTTATAAACAAAAAATAACACAGAAATGTGCTAAAAATGTAATTTTCGATGGCATAAAGGTAGAAAATTTTGAACAAAAGCTGCTGCAATTGTTATTCCGGGACCCTTATTGACTTCTACCTGCAGTGGAAGTAGACGTATACATAGTCATTTTCGACTTTCAAAATGAGCCAAAAATTAGGCATGCGACATCTCCGCTTGTCGAGATCGGTCAGCCAGTGGCAGTCGTCTTCGGAATTGCTGCTATCCCCTTCGTACCCGTCGTCGGTTCCAGCCTGACCTTCTCCGAGGCTGGATATCTCGGAAAGGCAGCCAGGCGGGTCGCCGGAGTCCATTCTACCGACTCTAGACTCGACTTCTCTGTGTTCCGGGACCTCCGATTGATCCTGGAACGTTTCTTCTGTGTGGAATAAAAAATTGTTAAAGTTTTCGCAAAGGGATAATAAACGATGGGGGCAAAAATTCATCACCGTTCGCGGACTGGCTCTCGGTCTCACCCTCCTCCTCCGCCGTCTTCGGGTCGACATTCTTCGTGAAATAGAAGAGACTCCCCTCCTCGTTTATCCTGTATCTGTCTATCTCGAGTTTCTTCAACTCCGCCAGAAACTTGGGACTGCATCGTTCCCCGGGGAAGACAAAGTGCAGGGGTACTTTGTCGGCGGAGCAGCTCGGCCTTCCGCTGGATTCGGAAACGTGTCTGGCAACCAGATTCAGGGTCTGTTCCGTCGGTACATCGTCGTCGAGGAGAGCCGTAGCCGTTTCGTCCCTCAAAAGCCACTCGATCTCGTCGACCAAAGTCGAAACAGCGTTGTGCTGTCTCCTGGGCAGGTGTTGAATCCTGTCTTGCAGAGCCTCGGTGGCCGACAACTGGGTCTCGTACTCGGGGCTGCTCTCGCTGTTCGTTCTAGTGCTGCCGGCCGGGGAGGCGCTGCAGAACGACGTGGTTCGCAAGCCGGGACTCCGCTCGAGGCTAACTTCCAGGACTTCTCTTGGTAGATTCAGACACGTGATATCGAGCGTTATCTTCAGATCCGCAGGGTCGTATTCCCCCAGATTCGTGTCCAGTTTCTCGAGAATCTCCGTGAAGCAGGTCGGCAGCAGTTTGACCGGAGCGGTGTAGAGACTGGATCGCGAATGAACGGAGCATCCGAGCTGTAAAAAGAGGGGTTGATCCTGACCGGAGGAATCGTCTTCCATCAAATCGCAGCTCAACGACTGCGTCGACGCTAGACTCGAGAGTTTGCTCCCCTCTTGAAGACTGGCTCCGGGCCATGTGGCGTTCATCTGATTTCCCTTGGGATTACCGTGCTCGTTTTTGCAGTCTATTATTTCCGAGTGAAAGGTGAGACCCTCGAGGTCTTCCTCTTCGCTGTCGGACCTGAGCAGGTCCATTCTTTCCTGAAACAATGAAAGAGTGATTATTCATCGCCTGGTTATAATCGCCTCTCGGCTCACCATTTTATCAGAATTCCAGTGCAAAGAGCAGAAATAGAATTCCGAATGTGCGGGAACGGCCCTGAACGCGGCGCTCATGATCCTCTCGAATTTTTCCCTTATCAAATTGTGCAGCGGTTGCACATCCGCGCAGGATAACGACTCGAGGTTGTTGTTCAAGTGACGGCAGACCGATCTCAGATAATTCGTCACGTTTATTTCTATCAGGGCTTCCTCGCACTGTTCGACCGCCGCTTCCATATCCTGGTAGCTGAGCGGCCGCTGAAGAGCCAGGGACTTGTAAACCGCCACCACGTAGCATTGGCAGTATGCAAGACTCAGGAGCTTGCAGTGTTCCGTCATGCTTTTGTGGTCTGAAATAGTAAACGAACAGATCATTTCGGTTTCTCGATGTATTTTCTCCGAAGAAAGAGAATCACCTCCGGCCACGTTGTCCGAGTCGTCGCTCTTCGGTTCGGGAGACGAAGGCTTGGTGTCGTTGCCGGATTTCAGAGTGATAAAATCCTCCCCGACCAATTCCCCCGCCCTGTAGGTATGGTCCTGATAGATATCCTTCACCCTGGGAGAATCGAGTTTGTTCACGATCCCGTCGATCAGCATCGCCAGAGGACAGTCGTAGACGTACACAGGGAGCGTCGATCCTTCCTTACAATTATCTACCGCAGATTCGCACCTAGGAGCGCTCGGAGTGGACGGATTCGATACACCGTCCGTGTCCGATATTTCTGAGAGCTTGACGCTCTTGACGGAGAAACGAGACGGGGTCGAGGTCTCAGGGTTCATTTCGTCCGTACAATCCGTGTGATTCTGCGTCGTAGTCCTTTCGGGACACGCGAGGAGACTCAGATCCTCCTCGGAGGCGGGTAGTATCGTGATAATAACGTGGGTTACGCTGATACCTTTGACAAAACATCGCCACGTAGCTGATTTTGAACCGTTGACGTATTCTCCGCCTGTAATTATGCGTCTTTACCCGTTACCCCGTGAATTATTATCAGAACGCGATCAAACTTGCCTCCGTTTTCAGGCCTAGGTCGAGCGACAAGCATCTGGTTAAACCGGCGTGACTCCTCGTCGTTAAAAATCAATTCTTTATTATGGAGTCTTTTGATGTGGTCGATGAGACCCTCCATCAAACATCTGTTGGCTCCGTCTCCCTCGTCGCCTCCAGATTCTGGTCAAAATATTTGATAGTGTAAGAAAAGAAAATTAGCTGTAGATCTTTGAGCCTCTTGAAACCGACCTTCGCTGAACACGGAGAACAGAAGCTCCGCCTGTTGGCACTTTGGGAGGATATTTAAAACGTCGAAAGCGAAAGGTATCGACCGAATTCGATCATCCGCTGTGGCGAGTCCTTGACCGAACTCTGCGGGACTAGGACGACGCGTAGTTCTGTTGCCTTGATTACTCTGGCTAGCGCAAGTCGTCCCGCCCGATTGAATATCTCCGATCGAATCATTGCACCCGGTTTGACTGAGAAGACTCAGATGCTCGAGGGTGAGAAGCGCGTTGATGCACTCCTCGTCCACCTGAGCTATCTGAAAACGGATGTAGACGATGCAATTTAGTCCGCAGACTCGCGACGTCAACGGAGAAGCTCGACAAAGATAAGGTGTTTGGGAGAAAAGGGAGAGATAATATTTATTACACTATACATATACAGATAAAAAATAAATAAATACATGCGACAAAAGTTTATCAGTAAATCTATCGATGCGTCGAATTGTTAGCGTGGTTAACAGCGGCCAGGTATAAGTTGGAGGAGTTGAATCTCACTTTAACACAAAGCGAAGAGACCACTGCTCCACTTGAACCTCGTCGCTTGATTTTCTTCCAGAATTTTACCAGGTCGATATAAAAATAAATGTCTATAGTTTTTTTCTTACAGCCGTTGTAATCGAATTCGAAGAAACGTTCGGGGAGATTCATCGTCCGTCGGCTTATCAGATAGTTTGATAAACCTGACTGATAAGAATGATTGAATAAATGGAGACGATAAAAGTCACTCCGCTTCTTCTAATTCTTTTACGACGCGACTAATCTTAGAGAAAATAAACTCTGAATCACTCTTATGATATTCCATACACCGTGAAGAACGCGTTCGCCGGACGATGGAAGCAAAGCCGCACGACTGTGAGCTGGAAGAGTTAGATCTGGCAGATTTTTCGAGCCCAATTGCTCACTGCCTAGATCCCCACTTCCAACTCAATGTCACGCGCTGGTTTCTTTTCCTTCGTTAAATAATAATTCACGATCAACGAAACGACACACAACGGAGACACTGATTACAACTTTGGACTTTGATTACTCGGCTATTGTGTCGAGCAAACCGTTTTGTCCCCCGACACAACGCGATTTTTGGGAGAATACTTGGCAGCGGTTCGAGAGCCGGATAAAATATGAGCATCGAAAAGTGGAAGACTAGTGGGGCCCGGGCGATGATCTGGGCCCTATTTATACCCGTGGTAACTGATAGGTGAACCCCATCCGGGGTCCCTCCAACCGATAACCAGCCCCACCCCGATACTGATAAGAAATACGAGGTGAGGTGAGACTACTAGCCAGCCGAGTCGGACATCCATCAACGTGACTCAAGGATATTGATAAACGATCAAAGATTATTGAAACTCGGCTCATTACGATTTAACATTGAGGCTTCTGGCTCGCTGAAACGAATCTAATCTCCGCTCGGCGCATTGACAAAGAATCGGCGATTCCGTGATTAGATAATACAATCGGTACATCGGCTAAACCTGAACAAGACTTGGAAAAATATAACACGAACCAAGGACAAAAATGTAATTTATTTAAGATAAGAAGAGAGCGAGGTAAAAATTTCAAGTTTCATAATTAAACGTCCTCGGATCAACCCTAGCGTAGACCCTTTCGAAGAGCGATGATATCACCTTATCGGTGAAAGTTGTAAATAGTTACATAACAAATAGAAACGATACGCGATGCGATGCGATACCTAACGTCTCTTCGGGTCTCTAATATTTGAACAGAGATATAGACAGATGGACGTACCTGACAAAATAAACCACTTGAGAAAAAAAAATACCTGCACTAGCAAAGAGGATAAGTTTTTACGTTATCGATTACGCGCTTTATCAACTCGGCTTAAGATAAACTGCTCAAACGCTGCGCTAGTACGCCACAATTCCAAGCTAAGAATAAGAAGAAACTATAAAATGCCTACATTCGTTACTTCCCGTTTCTCTCATTCCGAACGGCGGGAACAAATGATATTTGAATATTCGTATATGTTATGTCGTTATGTTATCGATTACGCGCTTTATCAACTCGGCTTAAGATAAACTGCTCAAACGCTGCGCTAGTACGCCACAATTCCAAGCTAAGAATAAGAAGAAACTATAAAATGCCTACATTCGTTACTTCCCGTTTCTCTTATTCCGAACGGCGGGAACAAATGATATTTGAATATTCGTATATGTTATGTCGTTATGTTATCGATTACGCGCTTTATCAACTCGGCTTAAGATAAACTGCTCAAACGCTGCGCTAGTACGCCACAATTCCAAGCTAAGAATAAGAAGAAACTATAAAATGCCTACATTCGTTACTTCCCGTTTCTCTTATTCCGAACGGCGGGAACAAATGATATTTGAATATTCGTATATGTTATGTCGTTATGTTATCGATTACGCGCTTTATCAACTCGGCTTAAGATAAACTGCTCAAACGCTGCGCTAGTACGCCACAATTCCAAGCTAAGAATAAGAAGAAACTATAAAATGCCTACATTCGTTGCTTCCCGTTTCTCTTATTCCGAACGGCGGGAACAAATGATATTTGAATATTCGTATATGTTATGTCGTTATGTTATCGATTACGCGCTTTATCAACTCGGCTTAAGATAAACTGCTCAAACGCTGCGCTAGTACGCCACAATTCCAAGCTAAGAATAGAAGAAACTATAAAATGCCTACATTCGTTACTTCCCGTTTCTCTTATTCCGAACGGCGGGAACAAATGATATTTGAATATTCGTATATGTTATGTCGTTATGTTATCGATTACGCGCTTTATCAACTCGGCTTAAGATAAACTGCTCAAACGCTGCGCTAGTACGCCACAATTCCAAGCTAAGAATAAGAAGAAACTATAAAATGCCTACATTCGTTACTTCCCGTTTCTCTCATTCCGAACGGCGGGAACAAATGATATTTGAATATTCGTATATGTTATGTCGTTATGTTATCGATTACGCGCTTTATCAACTCGGCTTAAGATAAACTGCTCAAACGCTGCGCTAGTACGCCACAATTCCAAGCTAAGAATAAGAAGAAACTATAAAATGCCTACATTCGTTACTTCCCGTTTCTCTTATTCCGAACGGCGGGAACAAATGATATTTGAATATTCGTACAGTGAAAATTCTAACATAAGGTGGCGTATTTATTTCTTATCGATATCGAACATAACGATCGATAAAAAATAATTATTGTCAGAAGAATCAGAGATATGATATCGTCTCGGTGAAAATTGGTGACACGATATCGGCACGAGCTCGTTTCTCGTCAAATCAATCGACCTGGTTAAATTCCCGGAGACCGATCGTTCGTTTAAAGTCTTACGTAACTTCAATCGGCGGATCGGATCTTTCTAGAAACTAAAGATTATTTATTTTCAAGTCACACTCACCGCATCCGGTATCTGACGATACTGCATAGCGTGCATATAAGAGGCGGTCTGATGATCAGGAAGCGTGACGTAGCCACACTGCGGTTCGATCCAGGCCTCCGTCACGACTTGGAAGTCTCCGCAGCCCTCTCCGTCGTCGGTGCCGGCTTCTCCGTCCCCGGTTCCTGTCGAGATCGTATGTTTTTTTTTCATCACAGGAATGAAATATCCGCGTATTTTAGAAGGCAGAATCGTTACCCTCGTCGGTATCTTCGTCGGATCCGCTGTCCCGTTCCGACGAGGGAGGGGCTATCGTGTGAGGAGGGAATAGGACGTATTGTATAACGCAGGGGTGCGTTACGTGGTCGTTTTTTGGACCCTGCATCTGTACCTCGAGGACCATGTTTATTATACCGGCGGCAGAGTGAGCGAAGCTGAAACCCTCAGTGAGACGGATCCTAGAGGGAGAGACGAGACGATCCTGTTAGATCGGGGCATGAGACTGAGATATTTTTCTTTCAATTACGAGGGTGGACTGGTTTCTGGATCGTTAAGAACTCTGAGTTGGGTTTGATAGTAAATTTCTGCTATTCGAGACGAGAATTATAATTTTTGTTGGTGGTTTTTTACCGCTGAAAATGAGGCGCGAGGGAATACGGAGTCTTGTTACTTGAAAGATAAGAAATGCTTTGTAGAGGTAAACTAGTACGAGAAAATGGTTTCATATCGCGTGTCTAATGGCATAAGGTCGTAAGCGCCTAAAACACGATTTTGGTGGCAAAAGGTCGTATAATTTATTTTTTTTTGCCATTCGCTCTAAAAATGATCAGAATGTACTAGATCAATTGAAATTACGAGATCGAAAAATGTAAATGCAAAAGGTCGTATCCGCCATTCTTTTTCATGATTTTTCAAAAAAAAAAGCTGTAAAAACTCGTGAAACGCAAAGAAAAATCGAAATCGACGACGTTTCGAGAAATTCGATAAAAAAATTCGTTGTTAAAAGCAGAAGGTCGTATCCGCCATTTTTTTTTCAAGTTATTTTTCATGATTTTTCAAAAAGTCTCAAAAACACCTGAAACGCGAAGATCAATTGAAAAAACGACCGTTTGGAAAAAATCGATAAAAAATATTCGCAGATAAAAGCAGAAGGTCGTATCCGCCAATTTTTTTTTTTTTATTTTCATGATTTTTCCAAATAGCTGTAAAAACACCTGAAACGCAAAGATCAATTGAAAAAACGATCGTTTAGAAAAATTCGATAAAAAATATTCGCAGATAAAAGCAGAAGGTCGTATCCGCCAATTTTTTTTTTGTTTATTTTCATGATTTTTCCAAATAGCTGTAAAAACACCTGAAACGCAAAGATCAATTGAAAAAACGACCGTTTAGAAAAAATCGATAAAAAATATTCGCAGATAAAAGCAGAAGGTCGTATCCGCCATTTTTTTTTCGTTTATTTTCATGATTTTTCCAAATAGCTATAAAAACACCTGAAACGCGAAGATGAATTGAAAAAACGACCGTCTAGAAAAAATCGATAAAAAATATTCGCAGATAAAAGCAGAAGGTCGTATCCGCCATTTTTTTTTTTTTCAATTTCATGATTTTTCAAAAAAGCTGTAAAAACTCGTGAAACGCAAAGAAAAATCGAAATCGACGACGTTTCGAGAAATTCGATAAAAAAAATTCGTTGTTAAAAGCGGAAGGTCGTATCTGCCTTTTTTTCAAGTTATTTTTCATGATTTTTCAAAAAGTCTCAAAAACACCTGAAACGCGAAGATAAATTAAAAAACGACCGTTTCGAAAAATTCGATAAAAAATATTCTCAGATAAAAGCAGAAGGTCGTATCCGCAACTTTTTTTTTCGTTTATTTGGCGGATAAGACCTTCTGCAATTAATGTAAACCATTTTTTTTTCTGCGAAGTTAGGACTGGAAGGTCGTATCCACCGGTACATACGACCTTCTGCTTTTAATTGACTTAGTATTAAATTTCAACGTCTACGAACGAATCTTCGGGTCCTTAGTCTAAATACGATTTAAAAAAAAAATATACGACCTTTTGCCGTTACGAAAAGCAAAAAGTCGTATATTGGCGCTTACGACCTTATGTCATTAGACACGCGATATGATTAGATAAAAGTCAATAAAATTGGATTCGTTCGCTTAAATATTTTTTTCTTTCTTAGAATTTCCTTAGTTTCCAAGTTTCTAAAAATCGCGATCCTTATCTCCCCCAATCAGTTTCTGTGCCGACCCTGAATCCGACCACGAGTCTCAAGACCGTCGGTACACTTGCTTCGTAATAGTCGAAAGGATTCTCGCTATCGCGGTAACGTTCAATTTGGGCCAAGCGACGTTCGGCACAGTCTGAATACTGGGTTTCTTAACGGCCCAGAGCCACCTGGTATGGTACAAATATCTGGACAGAGTCGTGGTCAAGCATCCTCTCGGCACGGGAGAAAACCTAGCGGGAACCGGCTGCGTGCCGTCTGGAAAAACAATGGTGTTTAAATCCGTCGGCACTCTTTCGTATCTGATCAATATCCTCTCGAGCGGTTTATGCAGCAGAGTAATACAGCACGGAGTCTCCCTCTGCTCGGTCGGTCTATTCGGAAGCGTCAGTCTGGTCAAACATTCCAAAAGATCAGTGACCACGTTCTGTCTGACGATTCCCTCCGTTCCCCCGGCAAAGGCGATGTTCAAAACGACGCAGGGGGGTTTCGAGGTGACCCGGATCAGAGAGAACGAGGCCGGCGGCTTGTCGACCTCCTTGTATATGAATTTCACGTATGTGTGATACTCGACGAGGACGAAAGAAGCCCAGTTCTTCAACATCGCGTACAAAACGGCAGCCGCCTGGCGGCACTGAACGCTCTGAAACCTCCCGCTCTGGTTTGCCAAGTGGAGGTGACGCGGCAGGGGACGATCGTGAGAGAGGACCAGAGCGATTCTCTGAGAGTGCATCCATCGAGCCCATTGCGACGGGTCCAGGAGAACGACGGGTCTCCATATCTGACCGAAGAGAGAACACGCCGGATCGCTGAGATGAACGGAGCTCGAAGACTGATAAGTTGGGAGATAGAAGACCGGCATCCCGCTCCTGATCGTGTCCGGAACGTTGTACCAGGTCCATCCGGACCCCGGGAACCAGCTGAAGTGGGAGAGCATGTCGTCGCTGTCCGTGAGGGCGGAGAGTGCTCCCCAGAACCTGGAGACGACGCTCTGTCTGTATTGGGACTTTAGAGGTTTCTTCGACAGGCAAGTTATGTCGTGAAGGAACTCGTACGGGGCTGTAAAACACGAAGAAAGTCATGAATCTCGAACGATTCTCCGCCTCCGCCTCGTCCAACCCACCCTCAATGGTGATGGTGTAGTGAATGGTGTTCGGCACGTGGCCCGTTTTCGAGGGCCAGGCGCAGCTGACTAGATACTCGAGAAAGATGTGGGTCTTCCACGGCAGCACGAAGCATATTTCGAGACAGTTGTCTCTCAGTCCGACTCGCTTGATCAGATATCCCTCTCTGAGTCTGCAGCAGAGTAGATTGCTGAGAGTGCAAGTGACCTTGTCGTCGATCTGCTTCTTCCTCAGCAACTGGGGCGATCGGTTTCCGTGAAAGGAAGGATTGCTCGTGTGCCAGTCGTTAACTCTGGCGACTCGGTCGGACGTCTCGCAAGACAACGTTCTGTACAATTGCCAGCAGAGAAAATTCCTGTGGTAGACATTCATGCTGGACTCGTGCTCCGAAGCAATCTGAGGGACAAAGGTCATGTAGTTTCCCAGAGTCGTCGTAGCCAGGAAGTGGAGGAGGTCTTGGTAGGGAACGAG
>JAEUYN010002391.1:0-44355 GCA_018257835.1 Euura lappo | reverse complement strand
GAACCTCCGGTCAACGGTGAATCGATCTGATGAGCAAGATGTTGGAGAACCCTGCATCGAATACTCACCGAAGGATCTCTGTGCTACCTCTATCCTTATCGATGAAGAAGACTTCCAAGGAGTCGACATGATATTGGATGTGCAAGGGTTCAAACGATCAGGTAACAGATTTATACCGGAAGAATTGGCCACGATGAATATTCAAGCGGACAGAGAAGGTAACCAAGGTCTTTCATGCATTCTCTTCAAACCGCCGTGTTCCTGGGAGGTCTTACGATCGAAATACAAGTCTATCAACGCATGGTTGATATCTAATTATCATGGACTGCCTTGGAACGTCGGTGTGGAGTCATACGACGACGTGAAGAAAATTGTGAAGAAAATTGTCGAGAAGGCGAGTCGGATTTACGTAAAAGGTCAGGAGAAGAAGCAATGGGTGGAAATCGTGATTGACTACTCGAAGCCCGTTATCGACCTCACCGATTTGGACTGTCCTAAATTGAGCGAACCAGAAGTTGCTCATTGCTGGTATCACGGTTATCATATGCATATTCCCAAGTATCACTGCGCTTTTGAAAACGTACAGAGACTAAAAATTTGGTATCAAAGACACTGCTCGTCGTCTCTCGAGAAATCGCTCCGACTGTTCTTCGCGATGGGAACTTTAACGAAAATGAGGAAAGAAGATATAGCATTTTTGCCTAAAAATTTCATCATCATGTACGCTGCGAACGAAATCGATGAGGTGTGGGATAAGCTACCTGAAAATATGAAAACAGACAAAGACATCGCTGGGTACCGCAGATGTCAACTACATACCTGGCAATCGGACTACGATGGTGATACGTTCGATGGAGCTAACCCTCTGATTAAAAACTGTGCTCAGTGTAAAATTGTGTAGAAACTATTTTCACGAATATATTTTATTATCTTACTCATTATCATTTTACACGCTTTTTGTATCTTCATCTATGATTGAAATAATAATAATAAAATCAAATATATTTTGAGTAACATGTATGTTTTTGCCTTTACCTATGTTAAACATTCCATCAATCCCTGAAAAAAAGTGATATCTGTAATTAGAGTAATATTAAATATCAGAAATCGCCTGAAAGCGTTCGGAATGTTTCGAGATCTTTCGAGACCTCTTGAAAATTCATTCGATATGTTCAGAGATCTTCCGAGATGTTGCAGAATCTTTCAGAAATCATTTGAAATCTCTCGGAATTATCCGAACGAGATGCAATTAAACCGGGCGCTATCACCCGAAATCCGCGGCGCGCAAGCGCCAACCCGCCGGAAACGAAAGAGCGTACACGCGCTCACATCCGACCTGCGGGAACCCGCGCACCGGTGAGGTCATGCGTCTTCCGGGTGACGTCATCGATCTTTCCTCAGCCAGGTGAGGGGCATCGATCTACCGGCAACGGCAACCTGATACCGGTCGAGGTAATCAACCTTCCGGGTGGCATCATCGACACCCCCTCAGCCGGGAGGAGGGCAGCGGACTTCCCGATGACATCATCAAAAAACAATCCATGATTACGTCATCAATCTTCCAGAACCTTCTAGAACCTTCCAGACGATTGCGTCATCGTTCGCCCCCCTTACCGATATCGCCCCTCGACGACTAGCCAGAAACCCCGCCCCTCGCCGATACCCCCCTTGCCCATGAGCCAGAACTCGCACCCGCCCCCTTACCGCGACCCCCCTCGCCTATGAGCCAGAAACCTCCTTGCCTATCTACTAACGTATAAATAGCTTGATGACAGAATACCATGATGTGCGCAAAGAATATCATCAAGTATTTCAAAACCTTTGCCAACGACTATAAATTTTTTAGTATTACTGCGCCTTACCAAAACACTCATTATTCCGGTGATTGACATAATAGTATCAAATGTGGTTTTAACAATACTATTATTTCTTTTGCTAAGTTTTTCGTACGTAGAAGAGTGGTACAAAATATTATCGAAAATAAATCTTTCATAGCACACCGCGTTATCTTCGACATTTTTATTGATCAAATTTTGGATTGATAGCCTCTGAACTAAATTTAAGTGCACGTTTCTTCCATTTCCAAAAATTATCAAGCGATTATCCTCGGTGAATCTCAGACCTGTTCTAGCTTTGTAATTGCCAATCATATTCAAGTACAAATTCTTTCCTTGTCCGCAACAATTTTCTGCATTAAATGTGTTATCGTATTTTATGGTTTGATATCGCAAGTACGATTTACAAATTTGCTGTAGAACTGCTTGCGAACTGTGCAACATATTTCGCAGGACATAGTTGTAGCTTTCAAAGTAAAACGCAGACCACGCCCATAAGGCGCCAAAATACTTGACAGACATAGGAATATGAAGTAGTAAGTGCACATTGAACTTCATAAATTGTTCTCCATACAAAACTTCTGTATCGTGAACAAATGTACGTATTGCCTGTTCAGCTTCTGCAAAGTCATGCTGAGTAATCTTGACAGAATTCAATTTATAAATTGAAAAAACAAGCAACGACCAGTGTCTATAGTAAACCGCTGGCAGTAAATTCTTCAGGCATGACATTGAATAATATAGTAGGAAGTTTTTGAATTCTGAAGCTTTCCATAGTGCAACCGTAGAAATTGATCGAGGAGTTCGAGTGATTTCTCGAGGTGGGAAAATTTGGAGTAACTTAGCATCGAAAATGGTTTTCTGTGTTCCTAGATACCAAGGTTGCTCATAATTCTTAGCATCAAACCACGACGTAAGAAATAATCTGACTACGCCCAGTAATACCGCGTGCATATACTCAGGTGGGAATGACCAAATTAGATTGAAAATAGGTAAATGCATGAGCAGAGAGACACCCTTAACCCCGTTGACGATGGTTTTTGTGGTGGCAGCTTCAACGGCATCTTTCGAATGCTGCTCCTTTGTTCGTTTGCGACCTTCACCACCAGGATACATGCGAGCAAAACCATTTCCAACTTTCACGTGTTTTCCTGGATTCAAGCAAAATGAGCAACCGTATTCGCCATTGAATTGATGGATGTTTTGTAATGAACATCTTGCCACAGAGTCCACAGGTGCAAGAATAGTATGGACTTTGACAGTGATAGGTTGTTGAACGTTTGGCGGCAAACACACTAAACCATTTTCATGCAGCTCTGTCAATTCTTCTACAAATGGTCGAAGAAATAAATCCAAAATTGGTTTCTCAGCCGCACACCATAGACCAGCAAGAAGCACATTTTCCTTTCTGTTACGATACGGAAGTTCGTTTATTGCGACGTGAATTGGGCACATGGATACCTTGGATGATTTGAAAGTTTGCACGCCATCGGCATTCCACTGAATGGATATATCATTATTTGATATTACTTCTTTGCTTCTCAATGTGCGATATGCTTTTCCACTCGTTACATTTGATAGTACACCATCTTCCGGACAATCCCTTTGTAACTTATGAAAAAGTGGCCCGGATAATAATTTAACTAATTGCTCTTTTAGAGGTACGTATATGAAAAACTGTCCGTTTCGCCTCAATGTCATTTGGTGAAACGTCTTACTACAGGATTCGCAAATCACACGTGGTTCCTCAAATTTTAATAATACATAGCACTGCGGGCAGTAAAAGTGTTCTTCCACAGTGACGATACTGGGAAATTTTTTGAAAAATTGGTATTTCGATGGGACTAGGGATCGGACTCGCAAATGGCAATTAATTAGATCCAGCAAATCCTCTAAGGCAACGTCCGTTAAGCCATGACGAATTAAGAAACTCATGATCAAAATATTACTTTCATCTTGGGTGACAGGGCAATTGGGATACAGAGGTTTCCTTTCCTGAAAACATAAATACGAGGAATAATTTGACACTGAATGACAAAATATAAGACATAAACACAAAAAACATATTAAGATATAGAGTGAACACACATGTGATCAAACTTACCTCATCTCTTACGTTGTCGGGGATGTTATATTCTTTCATTGGCACATCACCATCTTCTGCATTCTGGATTACATCATCATGGTTCTCATCATCCAGTTCATTGAGTAAATGCTCGTGAGCTCGTTCTTCCTCTAAGATCTGTAAATAATAACTTCCATTTATTTGGAATACTTTGAAAATCAAGGAAATTTAAAAGTATGACCGCACAAGTCCTATAACTATTCGTGGATCAGTCCATCTGTGGTTTTGAATGAAAATAGTATAATCAATAATATATTCTCATTCTAGGCTAGGAAATAATTCAATATTACACTCAACATACATGAATAACTGAAAATTGATTAAAAAAAAATATACCTCTCTCATATCCTCTACAGGATTGTGTTGGTCTGCACCAACTACAGCTATATCACACTCTTTCATAGGTAATTGTTCATCGTCTTGTTGCGGCTGTAATATGACGAAAGATTAATGAAAAAATTATTTCAAATATATCTCTGAAACCAATTTGGTACATGATAGTATATAAAGTTCTGAAAAACTGAATTTCTCATTTATATATACATTTCATTTATACCGACCTGTAATTCATGCTGCCTATTATTACGCTGTGATCGTTCTGTAGTATACGGGATAGGCACATTTGGATCCCTCAGGTACTTGAAATAAGGTCCTCTCTTCATATTTGTGAAATAAAAATACTACGCATAGGTAATTAAAAACATAATACGAGATACAGCGCCACAGGGATTGAAAACGTTAATTTGAGTGAGGTTATGTTATAATGTTTTGTTTTGATTTTGAACCCGACGTCCCAGGGCTGTGTTCCAAAACTCACCCGGGTGCTCTCGGGTATGTTTCTATCCTTTGTTCACTCACCGTGATAGAGAAGGATAAAACACACCCCCGGTTGAAGTTTCGGTTGTGTGATATGTGTGTTGCCGAGTTTCAAACTTTCAGCCAATCAGAGGCGTAGAAATAGCGCGGTTACCGAGCTCAGCAGGCGCCCATGCTGCTATAAGCTTGTATCACGTATACGTATACACAAAGCTTACCTTCGGACCCAAGCGGCGGCGCTGGTGATTGTATATACGTATACAAGTCGAACACACTACCACCGATGGCACAGATCCTCCGCACATTTCTGCCACGTTTTGTAAACAGTGTTTATATTCTACCGGACGAGAAACGCGCTTCGCAATAATTGCACGTTTTGATTCTTGTTTCGGAAATAATTGAATCACATCGGATTACGTACACACTACTTGCGAAAATGCACAACGGCGTGGATAATAAATTCTGCATTCTTGTAGAATTTGTCAACGAAGAGAATGCTTTAGCTGTGGGATACAGGTGCTGGATGACTGATGCCTTGAGTGACGAGCAATTAGACAATTATATTGAAACAAAAGAAGTGTTGCAAATTAAGTGGCCAAAATGTGATGTAACTAGCACAGCTAAAATGAAAAAAGTCTTAAATAACCTGAAAATCAAAGATTGGGAGGACATTCCAGCAAGAGTTCTTGCTTTTGGCGGTGAGTAACAGTTGATACATAATATTCTACTCGAAATAATATTCTACTCGAAATAAATTTTTTTTAATTTAAATTAACTTATCCTGTCTCAATATTCAATTGTTGATCCAAATTTCAGAATGGACCGCTATGTGCAACGGTTTGACTGCACTGCAGAAATTTGAGATTCAGAAACCTTCGAAACAAGACAGGCACGCTTTGATGAAAAAAAGTCTCAGCAACGAATTTATTACACCCTCAACATCCGCTGGTAAAAAAGTAATATCCAATTTTTTTTTTCATCTTTTTTCTTTTGTTATCCTTACTCTTAATCATTTCACTGAATTTTTTGGATCAACCTTTTCTGAGTTTTGATTTTTTTTTAATCGAAAAAAGGACCATTTTTGAAAATCTGAAAAGAAAACACAAAAAATGTATGCCTGGTTGGCCCAAAAAATCTGAATAAAAATTTAGAGAAATGTGGTAAAGCAAGACAACAACAGAAAAAAATCACAAAACAAATAAAAAATATTGTCGTCTGGAGGCTAGGTGAATTGACGTGTGGACAGCCCCGTATTTATTTAAATGAACAGATTTATTTGTATACTCTCATATTAAATTTATCGGACAAGGCGAACCAAGTTAATTAATTATTGGTAGCCACACAGGAGAGATTCTTCCTCTATTCGAGCGAGCAAACCTTGGTGGGACCGAAAAAAACCTATGGAAAAATCAAATTTTCATTTTAATTCTTCGAGCGAAAATTCTTCGATTTTGTATACTGTTATTGTTATATAATTCCGACACTACTCGCTTGGAAAGTCCTCTTTTGCGCAGTATTTACAGGAACCCAAAAGAGTCTTCCTCGTACTGCCTGTTAGTGGTGCGCAGGAAGGTGCGCATGCTTAAATAGGACCTCCACGTAGGCGTGACAAAAAATATTGTTCGATAGACATGCTAAAGGCCGCAATATGTCTCACTCGTGCGACGCCGGAACACTTGCCCTTTGTCTCGTCCAAGGTTCGCATTCGACTTACCTGCGGCTCATCTAGCGCTTATTTTTTTACTCATCTTTGGGCTCTTGCTGTGCCTCCACACCTGTTGTGCGGGCATATTGCCACCTTTACACGCTTCTATCGAAAATACTACATTTAAGCCTTATGTTTCAATCTGAGAGCTGTTTTGTGCACATGTCAGTCCACAACATTCGAAAACAAGGAACAGAAAATATTTCATCTCCAGTGCATTAATTGTAATGAAATAATTTTCATTATATTGATGAAAGTATGATTCCTCACGTTTTTTTCTAGCCTCAGAAGAAAATACCAGCGCACAAAAAAATTGCAGCAGAGAAACGAACCCAAGCCATCGTGGAAAAGATCAGAGGCAACAAGAAACCGGACTTATTGGATGATAACGTAATGATTTTCAAATAGATTCGACTCTGCGATGAATTCAATGCCATTGAGGATTACTATAATTACTACTTACTATAATTAAAAACAATTCTAATATGATTTGAAACACATGATTTTTAGTGGTCCGATAACAGTATTGCCGAAAGCATATCTGATGACGAACCACTGTCAAGGAGGACTAAGTCACAATTGGAAGACGACGTCCAAATCTTAATGCTACAAAAAAAGAAAATGCAAGAAGATCTTGAGCTTTACAAGAATTATGTCGCCACTTTGGAATGTGAGTTGGAAAAAAAAAAAAATTATTAAGAAATGTGTGTGATACAAATTATTAAATTTCTTTTTTAATTTCAATAAGCAATATCAATCTCAAATTATAATAATTACTGTGTTTTCATACCTATGTGAACTTGGCCCCCCCCACTTTGGATTTTTGAACTTTTTTTTTATGGAATCGTTTGGTGGTCGTTTGGTGGTGTTTGGTAGTCCATTTTTAGGGTTTGGTGGCGAATGGTTTTTTCAAAATTTGAGAAACAAAATTTGAGCGTGAAGCTAGCCCCCCCACCTCGACTTTTTGGAATTTTTTTGTTTCAAATCGATTGGTGGTCGTTTGGTGGTGTTTGGTAGCCGACTACGGAGGTTTGGTGGTGGAGCGTTTTTGTTTAGAAAATCGGAAAACTAATTTTGGGTGTGAACTAAGCCCCCCCAAATTGTGTTTTCGCAATTTTTTTTTATTCTAATCGTTCGGTAATCGTTTGGTGGTGTTTGGTAGTACCATTCCAAGGTTTGGTGGTAAATAGTTCAATAGTAATACCGAAAAACAACATTTCACTATGAAGCGCGCTGCAGGGTGGATATCCAATATTGCTGCAGTGCGCTTTTTTTGGCGTGTGAAAAAAATAACGAACTTTCACCCCCCAAATCAAGGCAGGTAAGAGAATGAAATTATTTATATTATTTCTACGAATAATGAGATAATTACAGTTTTGAAATCACAAAAATTTAAGTAGTAAGTAAGTAGCTGCAGTGTTCAAATGAATAGGGGGCATTCCATGTCAACTCGACCAATAATTTTTCCTCACCATTTTTCATTTGCTTCAGGATTTCTGAAATGATTCTCCGATATTAGAAAAGCTCTGCTGAATTTTTCATGTGCTTCAGGATTTCTGATATGATTCTTCGATATCAAAAAACCTGTGCTGAATTTTTTGCAGATTTTTACCGCTAACCTTCAAATTTTTTATGATTATTCAATCGTATCTCAAAATTGATTTTTTTTTTCAAAATCTGAAAAATTCTTATTTTTCATTCCCATCGTTTTGACACCTATTCGATGATGGGCCGATTTTTTCACAACCTTTTTTTCTTTTAGAACTTCAAACATTTTGTTCGAATAAAACGTCATGTTTCAACGTTAGGAAAATTCTCAAAAAATTACCAAAAATTCTCATGGATCTTACTTCAAAAGATTCAGAACTGACCACAGAATTTTGGGTTATTTTGGGAGAATTTTCCTGAAGTTGAAACATGACGTTTCATTCGTTCAAAATGTTTGAAGTGCGAAAAAAATATAAAATAAATCGGCGCATCATCGAACGGGTGTCAAAATTATCGGAATGAAAATAGTATATTGTGTTACAAGTGCCGAAAGAGGCCGATATCCGTCGAGTGTGAAGTTAGCAGCGCGAACCGACAGCGAGCGTCGCATTGCCGTAATCACACGAGTATTCGTGGCAAATGCAGCGAGCCGAGGTGAGTGCTGCTATCACACGAGTTAGATATCGGCCTTCCGCACGTGCCACACACGATATTTTTTGTAATTCCTGCGATGGAAAGCTTGATTTTCGAAGCGTGTATAGCGTGCGTAAAGTGCCCATTCTCCGAGCAGTGCAGAAAATTCTACTTTCCGCACTAGGGCTGAAGCCCTAAAGTAAAGTTTTCTGCACGGCTCCGAAAAGTGGCACTTCACGCACGCTATACACGCTTCGAAAATCACGCTTTCCAGGTAGGTGTTGCAAAAATTAGATTTTTCAGAATTTCTTTAGACTTTGAAAAAAGATCAATTTTGGGATAGGTTTGAATAATCATTAAAAATTAAAGGTTAGCGGGAAAAATCTGAAAAATTTCAGTATACCTTTTTTGATATCGGAGAATCATATCAGGAATCGTGAAGCAAATGAAAAATGGTGAGGGAAAATCATTGGTCGATCAGTTGACATGGAACGCTCCATACCTGCGTAGGTATCATCTGAGAAATTATTCGGAAAGACGTTTTTTTGTCTGTAAACCGATCATAATTATTTATAATATCTGTTCATCCGATGCAGGATAATTTGATAAGATGAAGAGACGCTCGCGTAACAATCTTGTATTGTTAACGTATAGTATTGAATGATATATGCCCGCTAGGTTCGTCGTAATATAGCGGTGCAGTGGAAAGATGTGGTGAGTATCTTTAGTGTTTTTCTTGAGCTTGGCCACCCTGTTTGCCGTTGATATACGTAGATGGCACCACGCGCTCCTCACTAGCGCTGACTGCCCCCAACTGCCTCTCCATATTCCATAGTCGTTACCAGCGCAGACTCATGCGGTGTGAAATGGGTGAGTTATACAGTTCTGTGGCCAAGTTCAAGAAAACCAAAACCAACCACCCATGCCACTGAATAAACGGACAAGAAGACCAAAAAACCGCTCATTAGACACGAGAATGCTGTATTAGAGGACGGATTTTGAGGTTAGTACCGAAAATGATTGTCATGCACGGTAAAATTACTGCAGTGTAGTTTTTAAAGATTAGGATCAAGATTATGTTTAGTCGATGCGAGTGCGGATATGTAGTTATAGGCTATATTATCTCATCGCGACGATACATTTCTCAATATATCTTCCTGTCAATATCTCAAGCCTGAAATCCTGTTGTAACTACGAAGGTTCACCCTACTGAAAAAGTTCATATGATTTATCATGTGAATAGGTACATAATAAATGACATGCTAAATTATATCAAGTTTAAATACCTATTTATTTATTTAGTTACGTATATATTTGTTATTTTATCTCCATATCTAGTCATCAGTCGATCATACAAATTATTCTGTTGTTCAGTTTTTTAAAGTTATATTTATTACTAGGGTAAATTAGGCTGAGTTAAAAAAAAAAAAAAAAAAAAAAAATAGAAAAAGTACGATCATTGTTTTAAGGCCATTTTTTACTGATTATTCATTTAAAAGTTACAGATCACCCCTATTTGGTGGTGAAATGACATATGTCGAAAGAGCGTATGATAATGATTGATACAACAAAAAAAACGACTTCAAAACCAAACTACTTAACCGATTTTTATGAAATTTACATGGGACCAATCTGAAAGTACACCCTTTCGAATCAAAAAATAATTTTTCAAATCGGTTGATAAATGACGGAGTTATGAGGTAAAAAACCTAAAACAAAAATACAACCGAATTGTGAACCTCCTCCTTTTTTGAAGTCGGTTAAAAATACCCACTCACCTAAAACCAAATCTTAATCGTGCTGTGCAGTGCCCGATTATGGAGCCAAAACGTGTTTAGTTTACTAATAAGGAGTTTGAGAATTGCACGTTGTAACGGAGTGGACTAGTCCACTCCGGGACCTCGCCTCCACCTACCCGGGGAACGACCACAGAATAAATAATCATGCCTAGGACAGGAATCAACACCAACTCGCTCAAGGGATCCAGATAGTTAAATAGCCTCAGATACTGCCGTTGTTATGTTTTATATTTCATATTTCCCGCCTCGAGACATCGCCCAGCATCGTGGGACTCGCCTCAACACCTAGTCGGTGTCCCGGAAGCTGCGGAGTTAGTAGTCATGCCCTGAAGGAAGGAAGTACTGTCTCGCCTACACCCCGGGGAGGTCTGCATAAAGAATCCTGGTTCTCGCCTCCGCCAGATTGAGCGTAAGACCCGGCCTGGTCCCCCGGGCAGCATGATAACACCTCACCCCCCGGGCGCCACCTACCTCGTCGCCAACGAAGGGCATGGCGAAAACCGAGTACGCGGAAAGGCCCGGCTAGGTCGAACTACCGCCGCTGGAAGCGCCACCGGGCCGGCGAAACCCATGCCGTCGCTGGGCATCGCCATTCCTGTTCTAACGCTTGAAGTAGCCCTATCGCCTTCAGCCTTATTCTTTTGATTTCTTGCTTAGAGCTTGCTTCTTTTGTCTTTTGTGTTGAGTATTTTGTGATCGTCACCGAGGGCCTGTTTTTATCCCGAGGGGCATCAGTTAAAGGTAGGCTTTCGCTTTCACCCCGACACCCCGTGTATCTTCTTTGGATTTAGAGTATCGCCCTGTGTCTCCGTCCGAGCCACAGGTAGCCGCCACATAAAGAGGCTTTGGGTTCGTCACGGGTTGTCGTTGATTGTCTAAGATTGTTAATTATTGTTTTTTTTTGCTTTTGATATTTTACTTGGCTTGCACTATATTATCTTGTTAGTTGAATGGATCTCTTGAGTTGTTAGATAGTACTGCCGTTCCGTATGATTGCGTGTGTGAGAGTCCGCTGTCTCTAGTATGCGTGCGTGAATGTGTGAGAGCGAGCGAGAGGAAGTGAGCGGCCCTCGGGTGTCCTCCTTCCCCCTCACCCAGCCTTCTGCTGTTTATTCCTTAACTTTGACTTTGTTGTTCTCTAGCATATAAGTTTCCCTTCGGTCTCCGGACTTGTAAAGTTGTAAAATAGTTGACGGATTATTAAATCCAGTATTTGGTTTCTTATTCTTACCTACCGTTTTCTTATTTTGAATAAACCCGTATTACATTGCGTTAAAACCTAAATGAGTGATATCTGCTTTGACCCCTCGTTCCCCTCTTCCGCTGGCTTGCCGGCCTAGCCTGTATCTCGCTTCTTTGCTCCCTTTTGTAGTATTTCAGCGGCACATTAGTGCCTGGCGCCCTGTCCTTTTGTAATTTTTGGATTTTATTTGATTTTGTATTAACTTGGCGTGATTATTAATTGAGGTTTTATCCCCGGCTTTAATAATAGTCTCGTTACAACGTTTATTGTATAATCTAATTTCTGTATTTCTGTGCCTGAGTAAACTTCTATTGAAAAAAAAGGTGGTAGCATCGCTACCTCCGAATCCAACGGACGTGGGCTCTTTAATAAAATGTGACCGATCTGTGTGTATACATATGCGATAAAGTACACAGTAATTCATATCATAAATTGCCTACTGATATCTTTCATAACTTGATACAATCTGGCATGTCATTTATTGTGTCCATTTTCATGTGATAAATGAAGGGTGGCATGGCAAAACGGTGTAAGTGCCAAAAAATCGAAAATACGTTTTTTTGTTTATAAAATTTTCTAAAATCCGTACGCACGTCCGTGCAAAACGATATGGCTGACAAAAATTTATTCGCGACGATATAAAAAGTTGGCACGGCAAAACGGTGTAAGTGCCATCTGCACCATCTCACAGTGTATGTGACGGATTTTTTTTCAACCAAAATCAATATTCTGAACGCGTAATATTATTTTCTTCAATCTTAGTTATTATCAGAATCAGATTTACCGAAAGCATTTCATAATTTATAATCGTGGGAATCAACAAACTAAAAAATATGAATTACCGAGTGAATTACAGTTGATGATCTTCAAATGAAAAAGATTAAGCCCACATTGGAATTCAAGTATGATAATATTCACTCACGAATAAAAAAATTATAATTCATATAGTGGTATTTAATTTTTGAATTATGTGTTTATTTCGTTGGATGAGTAGTAGTAGTAGTAGTGGTTTTATTGAGTTCCTTTCGGATTTTCAAGGCTTCCGCCTTATTTCACATTTAACAATACTTATTACTTCATTTCGTGCTTCATTTAAGTTCATTCTTTACTTCATTTACTTCATTTAATCCATCTTTCATCTATCTTATGCTATTTTACAATCTTCTTCCTCTTTATATACAGTCTTCTCCTGCTACCGCGCGGCTTCTTCTTCCCTTTCTTCCCCTCCGGTTTCCTCGCCCCTTTCTCGTTCGCCTCTTTCTCTCCTGGCCCTGAGGTTCATCAGTTCTATCATCAGCTTTTCCCCGGCTCCGTCGTCCCTTAGCATTTCTCTGGCCCTTTCCCTTCCTCCTCCTCTACCCCCGTTTGCGCATCTGTCCAGGACATGCTCCCAGGATTCATTCTCCCATCTACATACTCTGCATAGCCTGTTCGTTGGATGAGTATGATATTGGTTCAGAAGGGAAGTTTTTTTTTCGCGGTGTCCGTTGTTCATTTCTCTGAGCTGACGTTTTTTCGGGGATGTTTGATGAAAGACATCTAATATCGATGAATCGGACCAGTGTACGTACCGTTCTACTATCTTTTCCATAGAAATTTTACGATTTTGTACGAAAATTATGTTCATTTTGGCACTGAGGGGCTGTTCATAAATTACGTAAGCACTTTTGGAGCCATTTTTGACCCCCCCCTCCTCCCCCGCCGTAAGCATCAGTAAGATTTGACAACCCCCCCCCCCAAACTTACGTAAGATTTTGAAATTTAGATCAGAAAATCGGGTGAAATGCAAATACTTTTTTCTTTAATTTTTTCCGAAGTAGCTATTCGCACGGTTCCGTGACTCTATTAGAGGCACGCAGGAGTCACGCAAAAATTTTCGTGTCTCTATAAGAGTCACGAAAAAAATACGTGTCCCTTGAAAGAAGCGGATTTCTCCCAAGTATTTTCCAGAAAATGAACATTTTAATTTAGCCAAACGCATATACAACACACACACACACGGTACAATACAGAAGGTGTTCTAGGACTCTGAAGGGGACACGAAAATTTGTGTGTGATTCGAATAGAGTCACGGAACCATGCGGATAGCGACATCCTAATTTTTCGTTGATTTAAATATCGATATCACGATTTGATACAATGTATTTCAAAAACTTACGTAATATCATGTACCTCCCCCCCCCCCGACGTAAGCATCCATAAAGATTTACTGACCCCTGTGTCCCTTATGATTTATGAACACCCAGTTTCGATCCCTCCCTCGTCCTATTTTTAATATTTTAAAATATACGAATTTGGAAATCTATAACCGAATCTTGTTCATTAAGGGCATGCTGGACTCAGATTTCCATATTTAAAAAATAATGAAGCCGGATATGAACGGGGGGGTGTTTAATGGGTTCCTTAGACGATTTGTAATCAAATTGGTAGCTGCATGAACGTGTATCTCACCAAAATCGAGTAAAATAAGGCTTTTTTGTTTCGCGAAGCGTGGGGACCGTCACTTGTTTTCACTGATATCACCGACTACGCATCACAAGGGTGGAAACGAACCATTGAGCGCCACTCAGGAATATAATTCCACTCACATATATCGCAAAACTTGTTCATTTCACTCTCAATGATGAAGAAAATTGTTTCCCAAAAAAGACTGTAATTTTTCTCGGTATAAAGCACCGGCCGCGGCCATGTTGGATCGTTTCGCGTTGCGAGTCGGGCCGAGCAGCGCTTGCCAACCTTCGTCTCGCGGTCCTGCGTTTCACGAACCGCCGTTCCTTGTTCAGCGCTATGACAGCTGAGCGGGAATTCAAACGGAAATAATTCGGAATAATAATAGTTATAACAAATGTAAGGTATGTATAAGTTGTAAAAATTTGTAAATTAGTCTAATTGTAAGTAGTAATGTATTCGATGAAATTATGGAGACGGAAACCATGTAACCCCGAGGGGAACAATAAATAAACATACATAAACATACACTGAGAGAAATTTATAGTTATCGTTACTATTCATGTGAGTTATAAATGGCCTCGAACATTTTTTTATAGTAACCGAAACTATAATATAGTATTCTCAACCATCATTTGGGTTCGATTGAATATTTTTATAATCCTGTCAATCATAAAATCCGTTAACTATATAAATTTCTCTCAGTGTACATAAACATACATAATAATTATAATAATGCATTGTTATTATTATCATTATTATTATTATTATCATTATTATTATTATTATTATTATTATTATCATTATAATTACAATTTCCGAAATAATAATCATAACAATTATTATAATAATTATTATTATTATTATCATTGAAAAAAATTTACTCGAAAGTGGTGGGAATAAAAATGAAAACGTATGCGCCATTTTTATTTTTTTTTATACTAACACTGAAATCCTGTGAAACGCACAGAATAATCAAAATTCCGATTCTTTTGAGAGATTTTCAAGTTTCAGCATAAAAAAAACTAGATAAGGCAGAGGTGTAAAGTCGTATACGCCCTTTATTTTTACTTTTTTTTTTATCTTGAAAATGTTGTGAAAATCGGAATTTCAATTCTTCTATGCGTTGCACAGGACAAGAGTATTTGTGAAAGAAATGGCGTACTACGACTATACGACTTTATACCGTTGCCCTGTCAATGTTTTTTTTTTTTTTTTTAATTTTGAAAATTTCACATAAAGAACTCTGAAATCAGACTTTTTTATGCGTTTCACAGGATTTTAGAGTTTTTGTAGAAAAAGAAAAAGAAATGGCGCATAGTTTTCATTCTTTTACCACTTTCGAGTAAATTTTTTGCAATGATAATAATAATAATTATCATATTGTTATTATCATAATAATAATTATTATTATCATAATATTATGATAATAATTGTTATTATTATTATTATTATTATTATTATTATTATTATTATTGTCATCATCATCATTATCGTCGTCATCATCATCATCATCATCATCATCATCATCATCATCATCATCATTATTATTACGGAAAAAATTGAAATTCCGATTTTCACAACATTTTCAAGATAAAAAAAAATCGAATAATAAATGGCGTTTACGACTCTATACCTCTGCCTTGTCCAGTTTTTTTATGCTGAAACTTGAAAATCTCTCAAAAGAATCGGAATTTTGATTATTCTGTGCGTTTCATAGGATTTCAGTGTTGGTAGAAAAAAAAATGGCGCATACGTTTTCATTTTCATTCACAAATTTCACCACTTTCGAGTAAATTTTTTACAATGATAATAATAATAATTATCATATTGTTATTATCATAATAATAATAATTATCATAATATTATGATAATAATTGTTATTATTATTATTATTATTATTATCGTCATCATCATCATTATCGTCGTCATCATCATCATCATCATCATCATCATCATCATCATCATTATTATTACGGAAAAAATTGAAATTCCGATTTCCACAACATTTTCAAGATAAAAAAAAATCGAATAATAAATGGCGTATACGACTTTACACCTCTGCCTTATCTAGTTTTTTTTATGCTGAAACTTGAAAATCTCTCGAAAGAATCGGAATTTTGATTATTCTGTACGTTTTCATTTTCATTCACACCACTTTCGAGTAAATTTTTTTCAATGATAATAATAATAATTATTATTATAATAATTGTTATGATTATTATTTCGGAAATTGTAATTATAATGATAATAATAATAATAATAATAACAATGCATTATTATAATTATTATGTATGTTTATGTATGTTTATGTATGTTTATTTATTGTTCCCCTCGGGGTTACATGGTTTCCGTCTCCATAACTTCATCGAATACATTACTACTTACAATTAGACTAATTTACAAATTTTTACAACTTATACATACCTTACATTTGTTATAACTATTATAGTTATAACTATTATTCCGAATTATTTCCGTTTGAATTCCCGCTCAGCTGTCATAGCGCTGAACAAGGAACGGCGGTTCGTGAAACGCAGGACCACGAGACGAAGGTTGGCAAGCGCTGCTCGGCCCGACTCGCAACGCGAAACGATCCAACATGGCCGCGGCCGGTGCTTTATACCGAGAAAAATTACAGTCTTTTTTTGGAAACAATTTTTCGTCTTCATCGTTGAGTGAAATGAACAAGTTTTGCGATATATGTGAGTGAAATTATATTCCTGAGGGCGCTCAATGGTTCGTTTCCACCCTTGTGATGCGTAGTCGGTGATATCAGTGAAAACAAGTGACGGTCCCCACGCTTCGTGAAACAAAAAAGCCTTATTTTACTCGATTTTGGTGAGATACACGTTCATGCAGCTACCAATTTGATTACAAATCGTCTAAGGAACCCATTAAACACCACACCCCCCCGTTCATATCCGGCTTCATTATTTTTTAAATATGGAAATCTGAGTCCAGCATGCCCTGGTTCCAGCTTTCGATTCATATTTTTTTTCATAATTTTAGCATCGTAATTGCGTTCTTAATCAGTATCCAAAGTGAAAAGAAAAGTTGGCACGAAACGTGGCACTTACACTGGCACGAAAAAAATCGACTTTCGCGAACCATTTTCTCGAAGACAGATGGCTGTATTGAATCGGTTCCTTCACCATTTCAAAGAGCTCGAAGAACTCTACAAAGTACTTTTTCAGATTAAAAAACAATTAGTTCGTAGAATTTTGGGACAGTTTTTTTGCTCTCCTGAAAAATCATTATCATGGCACTTACACCGTTTTGCCGTGCCACCCTTCAACTTTGAACATTTTGAACCATCAAAACGCCAGTTTTAAACGTTACGCAAATTCTCGAAAAATTCCCAAACACCCCGTGGTCAATTCTGAATCTGATACCTCTCGATTTTTTTTTTCGAACTTTCAAATATTCATGGATTTAGAATTGACCTGAAGCTTTTTTTCCGATAGGAGCGGGAGTTATTTCACTATAGATTTTTCAAATTTTTAAGATTTTTTCGTTTATTTTTTTGTTTTTTGCTAATAAAGTTTTGTCAACCACTATCAATCAATAAAAAAAATCCGGTGTGACATAGCAAAATGTTTCAGCAACCATCTGTAGTGAAATAACTCCCGCTTCTATTAAAAAAAAAAAACAGAAAAAGCGTGAGAACAGTCAGAAGGAAAAATGCCCCCACTTCGGCTCTACGGCTCAAAAGTGTTAATATCTGACAGACGATTTTTCAGATTTTTTTTAGATTTTTTAAATACGTCGATCAATATGACCATTTAAAAAAAATGTAGGCAATACGTCTAGTGAGAAAAAAAACAAAGAAAAACTGAGTCCCTTTCAAAGTGAGAACAATGATATAAAAAATCGCGGACCAAATCCGAGAGGTCAAAGGTCAAACCCAGGTCGATTTGGCATGGAATGTCCCATACATATACAAAATTTAATATAAATAATGAAAATGAGTTTATTAATATTTTCATTAATCTGAATATTATCTATGGGGTATTCCATGGGAAGCGGGACAGGTTTCGGCCGAGGGTCAGCGAATTTGACGTCCGTCCAGAATCTCGTTCCTTACTACCTTGCAACAAGTTTTCCGGAGTTTTAGACCCTGATTGGTTTTTGATTGTCCGTGAGGAGCGATTAAAGGAATTGTCTTAGGGTCTACTCAATTCACTTGAAAATTTTACTGAACATAGTTAAAGGTGTCACAAAATTATGGTAAAATTTTCAGCCACCCCTTTTTTTTCGTTCGGCGGCAATAAATTATTGAAAATATTTTTGGAAACAATAAAATTATTCTATGTCATCGGGGCTGTTTCTGAACTGTTTAGTATTAGTACTTGGCGTACGTATCTCATTTCAATAAAGTCCCGGTAACGAAAAATTGTATTGTTCGTAAAAAAAAAAATTTCAATAATTTATTGCCGACGAAGAAAAAAAAGGGGGTGGCTGGAAATTTTACCCTAATTTTGTGATACCTTTAAGTATATTCAGTAAAATTTTCAAGTAAATCGAGTAAACCCTAAGAAAATTTATTTAATCGTGCCTCACGGACAATCAAAAATCAATCAGGGTTTAAAACTCCGGAAAACTCGTTGCAAGGTAGTAAGGAACGAGATTTTGGACGGACGTCAAATTCGCCGACCCTTGGCCAAAACCTGTCCCGCTTCGCGTGGAATACCCCCTATATTACTTATATATTCCGGGGGTTTCTGGCCTATCTATTTTAACTAAAACAGTTCATTTAATTAGAAATGATTATTTTCAGGTTTTGAATTCTTTATAAATCTATAATAAAATTTATATTTGGGGTAGTCCAAATGAAAGTGAACAGAGTTTGACCCCGACCCTCACCGAATTAGTCGCCGATTTTTTTCCGTATTCTACTCCACAAAAGGTACACTTTCCGATTTTTCTTAGATTTTTTAGACTCATGGCTCGGTCGCGGCGATTTTTTCAAGTTTTTCCATTAATCTAATACAACTCTGAGGTCTTACATTTTATCGCAAAGTCATAGAGGAAAAAAAGTTTAGGTTTCTTTTGATCTTTACAAAAATATTTTTTCACGAATTTTCAGAGCATGCTAAATCGTCGATTTCGACGAAAAACGCAGAAAAATTGAGTTATCTCGGAAAACCCGTTTTCAAAAATTTCGAAATTTTCTGTCAATTTTCTTTGGTCAAAAACACACAACTTTCATATAAGACATACTTTGGGCACGGCCTTCGTTCGGGGGCTACGCCTCGTTTTATGTGATAATATCGGTAAAGTACGTAAATCAATTTTTGTTAAATATTTAGTATAAATCACTCGAGGTCGAATCGCGAGTTTTGAATGTGGTCAAAAATTTTCTCGAACATAAAATAGAACATTGAAAATCATAATTGAAATAGTATATTGTGTATCAAGGGCACAAAGAACTATTTTTCGAGTGTGCTGCAATCACACTCACCGTAATAGACTTGCGCCCGTCATGCACGCGATTTTATTCTCAACACCTGGTCTGCAGAAATGCATCTTTTCAGACCGAGTGAGCCGGCGCAAAACAGCACTTTGCGCCCGAGGGCCGAAAAGATCTGTTTTGCGCCCGCTTAAGAGGTATGAAAAGTGGCATTTTGCGACCGGGTTTGAGAAAAGGACTTTTCCGCCCGAGGACCGAAAAGATCTGTTTTGCGCCCGCTCAAGAGGTATGTAAAGTGGTATTTTGCGATCGGTGTAAGAAAAGAAAATGAAGTACAGATGCAAATCAATCTGTCACGGGTTTTATCTACGTGCCAAAGCTGAAATTCTATCTGATAAAAAGATTGAAATTGATTTCCTCCCGTAAAGTCGACACTAACCACGATTCGTAAACGTCATAAGTAATCACTGTAAGACCACTGATCTTGGGCTAATCAGAAAACAAATAAAACAAATTATTATAAAGATTCCAGGATACTAAAGTTTTTTGACTCTTGGAACATTGAGTTTGTAAACACTTAATCGTGTGTCGAAGTTGATGACGAATAAAGTGATTTTGATTTTAGGTATGAAACACAAAATTTGGGGTCGAATCCGCCTAAAGTGATTTATACGAAATATTAAAAAAAAATTGATTTACGTAGTTTACTGATATTATCACATAAAATAAGGCGTAGCTCCCGAACGAAGGCCGTGCCCAAAATATGTTTCATACGAAAGTTGTGTGTTTTTGGCCAAAGAAAAAAGAAAAAAAATTTCAAAATTTTTTAAAACGGGTTTTTCGAGATAACTCAATTTTCATGCGTTTTTCGTCGAAATCGACGATTTAGCATGCTCTGAAAATTCGTGAAAAAATATTTTTGTGAAGATTAAAAGAAAAATAAACTTTTTTTCCTTTATGACTTTGCGATAAAATGTAAGACTTCAGAGTTGCATTAGATTAATGGAAAAACTTGAAAAAATCGCCGCGACCGAGCCATGAGTCGAAAAAATCTAAGAAAAATCGGAAAGTGTACCTTTTGTGGAGTAGAATACGGGAAAAAATCGGCAACCATTTCGGTGAGGGTCGGGGTCAAACTCTGTTCACTTTCATTTGGACTACCCCATTTATATTAGTTTTTTTTAAATACCTTTTGCAATAACAATAAATTTTCGATTCATCAAAATTATTTATTTTCCCATGTATTATAAAACATTTGTAAAAAACCAAATATAAAAGTATAATAAAAATAATATACGTGTTATATACATATAATAGGGTAATTCCGGGAGAGATGAACCACTTAAGCGAAAAACGGTGTGACAAATTTTTTGTTTACAAAATGAAAAGTTTTATTTTATAGAAGTCTTATATCATCACTTAGGTATAACGCAGTACGGTTATAATAATTTTAAGGTACGTTATTTGCACATGATATGATAAAATATGAACATGTTGCAGCGGCCAACTTACCCGTAGGGTATGGGTTAGATGCCCTGGGGTATTGGGGTGATATGCTCCACCCGGGAGAGATGGCCTCTGCTGGTAACAAAGTATATATTATATTAATATGAAGGAAAATATATTTTTATTATTGCTTCTTGACAACTTTGGCACGTTTCTTCTGACTTCCGCAGGCATTGCACTTATCTCGATAAATGGTGCACGTTTCGTGCATCCATTCCTCGCATTCAAGACATTGCACCCAATCCACCTTCTGTTTTGTTTCGCTATATTTCTCCAAACATTCGATGCAATGATCTTCGTAGTCGCTTATGGAATGGGAAGATGTTTCCGGGTCGCTTTCATCCGAAGATTTCCTTGTCTTTTTATTTTTTCTCTTGTAAGACGTGGCTGGAATGTTTTCTTTTTTTGGTCTCAACTTCGTTACATTTTCTTTCTTTGGTTTTCCTTCAGGTAGTACGTTTTCCTTTCCCGTGTTCCTTTTCGGCATATTTCGACTCTTTTTTACTTTCAATTCGTCTACCTTTTTTTCTTTGGGGGGTGCTTTCGTTGAACTCGAGTTGCCATTTTCAACTAGCTTCGATCGTTTCTCCTGAATTCTTTCAGGTGTTGTTAATAGTTCAGCAGACTGCTTACGTTTTTTATAGCTCGGTATTGGAATTTTCGGTAATGGTCGGATTTCCGTTAAGTGTTTGGAAGGTGATACGGCATTTGTACTCCTGCCTCGACGGTTCAGGACGGCGGAAGGTCCGGGAACGGGTTCGACAGCGTCTGTTTCTTCAAGTTGGACAGCGTCTGCTTCTTCAAGTTCGACAGCGTCTGTTTCTTCAAGTTGGACAGCGTCTGTTTCTTCAAGTTCGACAGCGTCTGTTTCTTCAAGTTCGGCTGGCTCCAAGTTCTGTTCGACTGGCTCATTGGCACTTCGAGAGGTATCCGAAATGGCAAAAAAGTGATCGGGTATTGCTTGTGGATCGTAGGGATATATTCCCGTTGCCTTGAAACCGGAAATCCCTGTCTGCACAGACGTTGCTCTTATCCAAGCCTGTCCGATTAGCTGCCCTGCTTGTAATCTTGTTATTTTTCGTTGGGCGTTGTGTAGAATCCAGTTCTGAGTCACTTGTCGGAAGCAATCCTTCAATGGTTTAAAAAATGCTCTGTCCAGCGGCTGTAGAGCTTGGGTGGTGTGACTAGGTAAACATAAGAGTATTATGTCATTGGCCTCTGCAAATTCGAGCATGTCTAAGGCCTTGCAGTGGGACGTATGTCCGTCTAGTAGCAAAAGAACCTTTCCCGGAGATTTTCTGGGCAAGAAATGCTCCTTTAACCACTTGAAAAATAATTCCGAGTTGACGTACGACGACTTTTCGTTCATATATAGTTGAGAACCGGGTGGTAGGCCATCGGAAAATTCAGCCTTTTGTCGTTTACCTTTCAGTATTAAAACCGGAGGGAGAAATGATCCTTCCGCGTTACAGCACGCAATCACTGTAACATTCTCCCCTTTTTCAGCAGATGTAACGACATGAACGTCCTTAGTACCTTTAGTTGCGAGCACTTTTCCTGGTTTGTTGTTAAGCTGTAAGCCAGATTCATCCATATTGTAAATATTCCCTGGTTTATTGAAAAGGCGATGCTCGGTGTAAACTTCGAGTAGTAAGTCAAAGAATTGCTTGACTTCTTCCCTGCACATTCCTTGTCCACGTGCCACTGATAAGCCTTCTGACTGTCTAATCGTGAGTTCGGTGTTTCTATCCAAAAATGACGCTAGCCAATCGTATCCTGCGCACTGTGTTTCTTTATTGAACCTGTGTTTGATACCCAGTTTCCCGGCGAATTGAAAGGCCAAACAGCGCACAGTCTTTCTATCAGGTGCAAAGCCGCATTTTTCAAGGTTTTGAATGTGTCTCACAAGGCGTTTTTCATTTTCAAAACCCAAACACGCTTGTGGCCCTAATGATAGTTTTTCCAGGTTGCCAGATTTTCTTCTCCGGCACAGCGTCCGTTTAGGTATATTGTAGTACCTAGCAGCCTCATTCACACCGATTTCACCAGCATTCAATCTTCTCACAGCCTCTTTCAGATCGTCTTCTGACCACAGTCCCCGCCTGCAGACGTCGATAGTTTTTTTCTGGTATTTTCTCGGCATTTCTGAAAAGAGGCAAATTCTAAGTAGCCCTGCGCAGTAATCAATATGGGGGGCATCTATCCCCTAATAATGGGAGGGCATCTATCCCGATTGGGGAAAGATGGCCTTTCGTGAACTACTGCCATCTGGAGAGCAATTATTGAAGCGAAAACTGAGTCTACATAACCTCAAACGATCGCTTTTGACACTCCTGTATTAATACTTTACTATTATTATTGATTGATGATCGGAACCATTACGTAAACAAGGCATGAAGTTATAAAAGCGTGAACATTCATAGTACTCACCAGAAAAAGCGTGTTATCTTGCAAAAATAATTTTTTTCACATGGTTCACGGGCTCAGGTAACACGTTTGGGTTGCGAATGACACCTACGAATTTTTATGGTGACATCTGTCGGGTACCTACTGATCTATAGATGATCGGCCATCTCTCCCGGTGGTTCATCTCTCCCGGAATTACCCTATGTATACACAAGTGGTGGAATCTCAGAATCGAAATTGTCCATAGCAATTATTCCTACAACAATTCTACGTGAATACTGCCTGTAATTTCGATTCTGAGATCCCACCAGTATGGTATGGCCATTCAGTACTGAAACACTACACGTAGTAAGCGTCGATCAAGGCATCTCGTTCCCGGATTCCGGCATGGTAATTCATGTTCAGGGCAGCATCGTTCATAGGTTCATCACCTAGTACCACTTCTGGAATTTCATCGACGATACTGTACGAAAACAAAGTGATGAACCTTAATTATTTGAAGAAAAGCGTATGATTGTGATATGTTTGAGTGCCTTTGCTTTTGATTTCACTATTCGCTCCTCTTTAGAAAGGCAAGCAAAGGTAGGTAATGTGAAGTTAGAGTATGGGTAAGAAGTGAGTAAGATGTTTCCTTAACAATGAGCAATTGAAGTGTGCGTAATTGGGTCTTATTCAAGCATAGATAGTCAGGTACGGTTTGGTAGCCTGGAGCGGAGCTCGAGGCTGTTCGAGGATGTGTATCAAATCTGAGTAATGGAAACTAAGACAAGGCTCACAGACTGGTTCAAAGATCTGAATTGCGATCTGCTTGACTCTGTTGTCTGCTCATATGATAGGTAGTAAACTGTTGAATATCTATATGGGCTTACGATTAATCCTTTCCCATGTAGAAATGTAAGTACCTAGATAAAAAAAATACTCACCCATTATTTCGACGAAAATTATGCAATACTGCACAAGCCATTATTAATTTCGCTACCTTTTCAGGCTTGTATGCCAATTTTCTTGATCGTTTGATACATTGCCACACAATTGTGAATATGCCAAAAAGTTGTTCCACTCTACAGCGGGTCCTTGTAAGTTCATTCGAATATACCGCTTGCGGAGTACCTTCGACTGCATTACGGATTGGTGTCAGTAAAACCGGAGATGGTGTATAACCACTGTCTCCTACAAGAATATGTTAATACTTAAGAATGTTTGCAAGTAGGTACATGATATTGTCAACAGCATCATACCGTATTTACACGGGTACAAGCCGCGCCTTTTTTTTCGCTTTTTGGACCTCCCAAAACCCGGGGTGAGTCTTATACGCGGAAACGAATGTGGAAAATTGAATGAAAAGTGCTGTGACAGTGAGTAATTACTTAAAATAGGTGTGAGGAAAGCGATAATCAGTGAAAATTCCAGATATAATTATTCTGTGAGGGTCGAAGATAGACGAATGGGAGAACTCCCGTAGTTCTTATAGTAGCGGTCGCATATGCGCAATAGTGTTGAAATTCAAATTTGAACGCCTGTTCGTGTCATCTAGTGGGTGAGTTTATCGCAGCTTATAGTAGAAGTATAAAAACGTTTTTTCAGAAATGACCTCTCCAAAATCGGGGTGCGTCTTATACACGTGTGCGGATTGTACCCGTGTAAATACGGTAATTATCAATTGCCAGTGAATCAACTATCATCTTCAGTAGCGTACACTCTATCACTAGACGTATCCATATGTGGTGGTATGATAAAATCGAGCGAAATAAATCATAAACTATAGTTCAACGTTTTGACGACTATTCGCCATCCTGATCGGAAACCTAAATCATCGTAAAGCATGTTAATATCAACGATTTAGAAAACTGAGACCACTCCAAAAAGGATACTAGTAGTAGGCAGTTGTAGGGGTGAAAAATAATACAAAAAATTATTTCGGTAAGTTTTCAAGGTAAAACACTAAGGTGGTCCAAGGTAATAATCGAACAAGCACTGTTCAACAACATTTTGAGGTAAACGAGGAAACTGTCGGTGGACCACCTTCGTGTTTTACCTTCAAGACCCGTTGGATTAATTTTTTATATTGTTTTGGACCCCTTCAACTGCCTATACGGAGATACTAGTATTCTTAGTGGAGTGGCCTTAGTTTTCTACATCGTTGATGTTGACACGCTTTAGGATTATTCAAGTTCCCAGCGAGGACGACGAATAGTCGTCGAAACGTCGAGCTATAATACTTTACTAGAAGGCGTTGTTCCTCATTCGCTCGCTTCGCTCGCTCACTCGGTTGGAAGAGAGCGTTGTTCCTCACTCGCTTCGCTCGCTCGGTTGTCAGTGGTATTTCAAATATTTTGGGAGTGTATACTATCACGCTGTGCAATTGAAATCGGTAGAGAATTAAATCACGATACTGCCCACTTTTAGCGTTCGGTTATTAGGTGGAAGACCTTTCGGTGTCAATGACTTCATGAATTCTATCGGGAGAATATTACTCATAGCAGTATTAATATCTTCGTCTTCGCCTGTATCGACACTTATTTATTATGCTCCAACACTTTTAATTTTCTGACAATATTTCGTTGTTGATGGCAATGACATCCACATTGGTTGGAGCTAACATAACCTTTCCAGAATTCGAGGTATCTTGAGGACCGACGTTTTCTCCAAATATTTCGCGCACAATTGTCCATCAGAGATGCGAATATTGCCCTTCAATGACAAGTATACAAATTGATTCCATACGCTGCTTCTTGTCACACAGGCCTCTAAAATTTGTGTTCTACTCCCACGTCTCACAACTGGTAAAGTTTGCCGAAAATCCCCAGAAATTATGACTATTTTACCACCAAATGGTTCGTTAAATTCGCATACATCTCTAAACATACGGTCAACAGCCTGCAGTGCATACTTCCTAGATTCCTACTTTCACATCTCGAATGTGCAACCCTTGTGCAGAATTCGAGTTAATATTACACGTTACGCATTTATTTGATTGTAATGGTAGTTTTAAAGTGGAGTGTGCGGTTCTTCCTCCTTTTGATAAATTCGCTGCGATTCCAGTCCATGCTACAGGCAGCACTATCGAACCCATACTTCTCAATGAAAAACGTGAATAACTTTTTTCACTGCCACCTGGACTATCCAAATGAATGCAATTATGCCTACGCGACGTACAGCACGCATAACTGCGTCATATACAATACGTTGACGTTTCGTTGACGTTCCGTTGACGTTTCGTTGAACTATTAACGAATGTTCTCACCATCTGTTCGATAGTAGTGATGTCTCCGACAATGTCTGTGACACACGTAAATACGTAACCTTCTTTTAAGTCCGGTAAATTGGAATTTTGCCACGTGAATCCATGAAATATGAGTATTTCATTGATCACCTGCAAGGCCTTTCGTTCGATTGTTTCATTCTCTTCATTTCGATCGACCAACTCGTATTTCTATTTTACGCGAACAGCCTACACATCTCCTTCGGAAATGTAATACGCGATCCAGCTTCAGCCAAACATTCGTCGCATTCTTCGATATCAGTAACTAACTCTCGCGCTACAGCTGCCACAAAAAAGGATATGTATATCGTACCTCCATAAGTTCGCAAATCATCGTATGATTGTGCTCCCGGAAAACGTTATAACAACAATCTTAAATGATAATGCTCTTTTTTTCTGGGACTCACGAAATATATTCTACTCAATACAGGTTCCACAAATTTCTTTCGCTTCGTCCACTCCGTATTCCTCTCATTGAACACACGATGATTAACTTTCTATTTCTTCGTCTGTCTTGTTTGCTTCTGTTTTATTTTTACTTTACTATCATTATTATCTCTAAACTATTTCTTTCTCTCGCTACAATCATTTACGGCCGAATCCGTGTGGATTCACCCAGATTTTCCAGCCATGTTTTTTGTGGAGGCTGAAACTTTTTTTAGTAGTTTTTTGGCGTATTTTAAGAGACCCGTGTCCGAGGGTTTTGTCCGCAAATTTTTTTAAGGACTGTATTTATTAATTTTAAATTTGGCGAGAAAATCAGTCTTTTTAAAACGAATTTAAGAAAAACTGCTGTAAAATTGAGCCAAATGGACCGATTTTTACGATTTTTTTTCAAAATGTTTAGAATTTCCTCACCTTTCAGGTCGCACCTATAGTTTTTGATTTTATTGCGATGCGAGTCCACAATTTTTAAAAAACTGAAAAGATTCGAAAATGTTCAAGTCCAAATATCTCAAAACACCACATCTTTTTTTTCGCTCGTTTTTTCATATGTTTTTGTACATGAACAGTACTAACTTCTCCCAAAGCGACATCCCCAGTACTTTTTTTAAACGCAGGATATAACCGATTTTCGAAAGTAACAGTTTTTTTGGCGTTTTTCGCCGTTTTCACGTGTTGTATCGAGTTTGAATATTGAATACGCTTCAAAATTCATAGCTGTGATACCTACGTTACATTTGAACATTTTATAAATATGAAACACGAATTTTAATTAACCGCAACCCACTACCAGAGTCCTAGTTGAACGAAAAACGTTTCAAAATAAACATTTCAGATATTCGAAATCTCGAAAACGAGAGATCTCTGTTTCGCTTGCTTTCGCTTGCTCTCGCTTGAAGCATAGAACCGACGAGCGGTAACTCCGAGCAGACTTCGGCTGATCTCGCTAAATTATTCTCTCGGTTTGAAATGAGTCAGGGGCAAATACATCACAAATTCGTGAGAGTGTATACCTATATGATTATGAAGAAAAAGTTCAAGAAACATGAACAATAATTGTGGTTCTTATTGAAAAATTAACGTATCTGAAGTGTTTATTTTGAAACGTTTTTCGTTCAACTACGACTCTGGTAGTGCCTGGGTTGTGGTTAATTAAAATTCGTGTTTCATATTTATAAAATGTTAAAATATAATGTAGGTATCACAGCCAATAATTTTGAATCGTATTCAATATTCAAACTCGATACAACACGTGAGAACGGCGAAAAACGCAAAAAAAAACTGTTACTTTCGAAAATCGGTTATATCTTGCGTTTAAAAAAAGTACTGGGGATGCAGCTTTGGGGGAAGTTAGTACTATTCATGTACAAAAACATATGAAAAAACGAGCGAAAAAAAAGATGTGGTGTTTTGAGATATTTTGACTTGAAAATTTCCGAATCTTTTCAGTTTTTTCGAAATTGTGGACTCGCATCGCAATAAAATCAAAAACTATAGGTGCGATCTGAAAGGTGAGGAAATTCTGAACATTTTGAAAAAAAAAATCGTCAAAATCAGTCCATTTGGCTCAATTTTACAGCAGTTTTTCTGAAATTCATTTTAAAAAGACTGGGTTTCTCGCCAAATTTGAAATGAATAAATACGGTCCTTAAAAAAATTTGCAGGTAAAACCCTCGGACACGGGTCTCTTAAAATACGCCAAAGAACCCCTAAAAAAAGTTTCAGCCTCCACAAAAAACATGGCCGGAAAATCTGGGTGAATCCGCGCGGATTCGGCCTTACGTGTACTCTTCTTATCCTGTGTGCTCATTATTGTATTCCCCTTTGTCCAACATCGACATGGACATAATAAACATTATTACATTATTACATTGAATGATTCGGAATTTTGCAGGACGAATAATTACGTGTTTCCACGTCGGTCTTGTTGCGAATTAGCCACGCGAGCAACGTACCGAAGTGAACTTGGCCCCCCAATATATGCAAAATTTTTTTATTTTTTTGCCATCGTTTGTCCTTCGTTTGCCAATGTTTGCCATATATTTATTTTCGTTTGCCCCTTTTAACTTTAGGAGTTATCCGCTTTCGAAAATTGGGGGGGCCAACTTCGTCAAATCGGCCCCCCAACATATTCCAAATTCAAAAAATTTTTTGCCGTTGATAGTCTATCGTTTGCCAATGTTTGCCATATATTTGTTTTCGTTTGCCCTTTGTTACATCAGGAGTTATTCGTTTTTGAAATCTACTTTACGAAGTTGGCCCCCCACTAAACACCAAATTCAATTAATTTTTCGCCATCGATTGTCCATCGACTGCCCTCGTTTGTCATATCTTTATTTTTGTTTGCCCCTTTTGTCCTCAGAAGTTATTCGCTTTCAAAAACTATCTTCAAAAAATCCAATATCACTTTCCAATATTTCCAATATCGACTGGCTGAAACTGGAAAATGGGAGAGATACCTATGCCAATTCGAAGAAGAACGTGGTATTTTCGATGAGAAGCGGATTTGTTTTTAACCGAATACGAAAAAAGGAGGAGGTTCTCAATTCGGTTGTATTTTTCATTTTTTTTTTCTATGTTTGTTACCCCAGAACTCCGTCATTCATAAACGGATTTGCAAAATTGTTTTCTTATTTTAAAGGATATATTTTCAGATTAGTCCCATAGAAATTTCATCAAAATCGGTTGAGATAATGTCGTTTTTTTTCAATTTTGGATGAGATGAAAAAGGTCAATCTGGTACAAAGTAAATGCCTGTTACACGCGGAATCACAAAAAAACGTGTCACTGGATGCAAAAATGGACGAACGTATCGACTGATTGTCAGCCTGGTCTGAGGAGCGACCACGCACAGTTTCACTGATCAGCCTATACCTTCATTAATTATTAATTTGAATATTGAAATGGGTTCAGCGTAAAAATATATAAATTATAGTTGTACTGGTTTGTCATTTAGGATATAATGATAGCAAATGCATGATAACGTTCTTCGGGTGATTTTGGCTTTTTGAAACCTCCGACATTAGCTGGTAAATTAAATATCTAACTTACGACCCCAGAGTGTGCCACGGGGAGGCTGCGCGGTATAGTCCAGCAGCCACCGCCTGATTTTTCGAGTGATTAATAACAGGCTGGATCTTCGTGAGTAGGTTCGGTTCGACGAGACGCCCAAGTTTTCCCTCTGTGAAAATTCTCGATAGAGGTAGCTAATGAAGTGCGCAGGTGTGAAACATGTCGATTCGGTGGGGTGTCGAAATTGTCGGACTAACAGTTACTTTTTTATTTTAATGTTAAGATAATTGGATAATACACTCGGGAAAACAATTGTCCTACAAAATGGATGGTTCGACTCGAGCGTCCTCCACTCCGAATATGTCCAAATAACGAGTACATAAAAATTATTAATAACCGGCTGATTTTTTTTATGCAGCTTAGTAAATACTTGTATAATGAAATGGCCAAATAGTCCTACAAATTTAATGGCACGTTTTTCCTGTCCTACGCTTGGAAATTGTCGATACCACGGTAACACTTTTTTCATTAATAACCGTAGGACAAAGATAACACATGTTAAGTTAGTGCATTCTTTGCCCAAATCAAACAGTGTCCTACCAAAAAATGGGTATGTATTGCTAGTCCTACAAGAATACTGAAAATAACATTAGAGTGAAACCTCTTTTATACGATTCGCACTTGTACGTTTTACTCGCTTATACGTAACATTTCTTTGGTCCGGGCAGTATATGTATTTGCAATACTAAAGTATTTCACTTCAACGTAATTCGCACGTATACGTATTTTTTGCCATACCCCTTGAAAATCGTATGAAGGAGGTTTCACTGTAATGAAGTACCTTTAACATTAGAAGTCAATTCTCCAAGAGATGCAGATTCATCGAACGAATCTCATTTCAGCGGTAACTTTGAAATTCGTTTCTCGATCTACTCTCACCAACGACTTATACTGGTGAATTAATTCAATTTTCTACCACACATGCATTAAAAACTCGTGTTTTTTGCCCTCCTTAACGGGATGGAAGTCACAGGTTTTTGACCGGGGTAATAAACCGGGATAAAAACTTGTCAAGAGGGATAAAAACCTTGACAGGAGGGAAAAAAACTCTCGTAACCATAGTAACGATGAAATAAACTAAGAAAGTGCTGCCCCCCAGTGGAGAACACCGTTCTCGTGGTTCTAACCTCACTTTCTCTCGTTTTTAATGCATATGTGGTAGAGAATAACATATGTGCCATGGGAAGGAAGCGAGCGTTTTGTCTCGCACATTTTGCAGAACTCGTCTTCACTCTCGGGCACCTTCGGCGCTCGACAAAAAACGCCTGCTTCTCCCCCGTGGTGCATAATATACTATAATATGAAGTGCACATCGTGTGTCTAATGGCATAAGGTCGTAAGCGCCAAGAATGCGATTTTGGTGGCAAAAGGTCGTATAATTTTTTTTTTCACGCCATTCGCTCCGAAAACGGTCAAAACGTATATGTCAATTGAAATTACGAGTTCAAAAAATGTAAGTGCAAAAGTCCGATAAATTCAAATATGTGAATGTAAGTGCAAAAGGTCGCAAGTTTGGCGGATACGTCGTTCTTTCATTACAATTTTTAAGGAAAATTAAAAAACAATTACGTAAATGCAAAACGTCGTAAGCGCCATTCCTTTCATGATTTTTCATGATTTTTGCAAACAGTTGTAAAAACTCGTGAAACGCAAAGATAAATTGAAAAAACGACCGTTTCGAAAATTCATGGGAAAAAAATACCAAGTTAAAACCAGAAGGTCGTAAGCACCATTTCTTTTTCATGATCTTTCGAATAGCTATGAAAACTCGTGAAACGCAAAGGTAAATTGAAAAAACGACCGTTTTGAAAAATTCGATAAAAAATATTCGGGGTTAAAAGCAGAAGGTCGTAAGCGCCATTTTTTTTTGTATTTTTCACGATTTTTACAATCAGGTAAAAAAAAAATCGTGAAACGCGAAGAAAAATCGAAATCGACCACGTTTCGAAAATGTATACAAAAAAATACCAAGGTAAAAGCCGAAGGATGTAAGCGCCGATTTTTTTTCATAATTTTGATGGTTACGACGTTCTGCTTCTAATTGACCCAATATTAAATTTCAACATTCATGAACGAATCTTCGGGTTTTCATCCCGAACACAAAAAAAATATATACAACATATATACCTTCTGCCGTTACGAACAGCAAAAAGTCGTATTACGGCGCTTACGTCCTTCAGGATGTTAGACACGCGACATGTTTCAGTATTTTGGCGATTTGCTCTGTAAAGCTCCAAACTGCGAGAAATGCGTTGAATGAGTTTTTAACAAAATATATCTATTCCTGGAAATACATACCACTTTTTGTATAGGACAGTGGTAAAATTGTGTTCTACACTTTATTCCCGATAGGAAAAAATAAAAATCAGGTTGTTATTAATGAAAAAAGTGTTACCGTGGTATCGACAACTTCCGAACGTCGGACTGGGAAAACGTGCCACTAAATTTGTAGGACTATTTGGCCATTTCATTATACAAGTATTTACTAAGCTGCATGAAAAAAATCAGCCAGTTATTAATAATTTTTATGAACTCGTTATTTGGACATATTCGGAGTGGAGGACGCTCCAGTCGAACCATCCATTTTGTAGGACAATTGTTTTCCCGAGTGTATTATCCAATTATCTTAAAATAAAAATAAAAAAGTAACTGTTAGTCCGACAATTTCGACACCCCACCGAATCGACATGTTTCACACCTGCGCACTTCATTAGCTACCTCTATCGAGAATTTTCACAGAGGGAAAACTTGGGCGTCTCGTCGAACCGAACCTACTTACGGAGATCCAGCCTGTTATTAATCACTCGAAAAATCAGGCGGTGGCTGCTGGACTAGTAGGATTTGACACTCCTGTTATTATGTATTTTTTTCCGTTTTTTTTTTCATTTTACGTTTTTTTTTTTGTTTTTTTTTCGTTGTTTTGAAGGTTTGAAAACCTTCTTTACAGAGGGGCGGGGGGGGGGGCGTTACGTTACGCGTTACGTTACGTTACGTTACGAGCCTTGGGGGCCGTTGCTTGAAGGTTTGAAAACCTTCTTTACAGAGGGGCGGGGGGGGGGGCGTTACGTTACGCGTTACGTTACGTTACGTTACGAGCCTTGGGGGCCGTTGCTTGAAGGTTTGAAAACCTTCTTTACAGGGGCGGGGAGGGGGCCGTTACGCTACGCGTTACGTTACGTTACGTTACGAGCGGGGGGCCGTTACATTACGCGTTACGTTACGTTACGTTACGCGTTACGTTACGTTACGTTACGAGCCTTGGGGGGGCCGTTACTTGAAGGTTTGAAAACCTTCTTTAAAGAGGGCGAGGGGAGGGGGGCGTTACGTTACGCGTTACGTTACGTTACGTTACGAGCCTTGGGGGCCGTTACTTGAAGGTTTGAAAACCTTCTTTACAGAGGGGCGGGGAGGGGGGCCGTTACGCTACGCGTTACGTTACGTTACGTTACGAGCCTTGGGGGGGCGTTACGTTACGCGTTACGTTACGTTACGTTACGAGCCGTCGACGCCGCCGTGTCAAAAGGAAGTCGTTTCGAAGGTCGACGACGACGACGACCCCCTCCCTCCCCGAGGCTTTTGCGTGACGTTACATGTAACGTACGAGTGTTTCGAAGGTCGACGACGACGACGACGACGAGCGCGGCGTTACGAGTTACCCAACGTTACGTTACGTTACGTTACGAGTTACGAGTTACGCGTTACGACTTACGCGTTAGCTCCTCTTAGTTACCCAGAATCCCCCAGGAAACCCCGGAGACATCCATGCGGAAAACCTCCTGAAAAGTGGAGTCATGCTGACTTCGTTATATCGGGAAAGTTGAACGAAATTTTGTACCACGGCGTTCCAAATGAATACAGCATTCAGATGATACTTTCGCTTGGCAGCTGTCACTTTCTGACATTCAGTTCTGTGACAGGTTGTGTGACACATTGAATTAAAAATAATTTTACTTTCATTCGAAGTGAGAAAGAGCGCTAAGGAAATCTAATGAAACCAGAACTGCTACACACTACACACTAGACAGCTAGATATTCTTCAGCTAAGTTATAAACATAATGGAAAATAATCAAATTGATCGTCGTATTCAGGTACAAATCATCGGAGATGGTAATTGCCTTTTCCGATCATTTGCGTATTTTCTCTATAACGACCAGGAGAAACACCGATCAGTTAGATTGACGATTGTTACTAACGTCATTGAAAATTGGTCAATATATGAACCTTTTATCTGTGGTGACGAGTCGTATGGGGAAAAGATCGTAGATAGTGAATCATATAGATTATATATGTCCGGAAACGGTGTTTATGTAGCGTGTCCATGAGTTTTTATGATCCAGCGCTGCCCTCAATATCTAACACAAAGACACCAGCCGAGCGTATGTTGGAATATCGCAAACGCCGTAAAAGTCGTCCAGCGGTGCCCTCAATGACCGACGCAAAGACACCAGCCGAGCGTATGTTGGAATATCGCAAACGCCGTAAAAGTCGTCCAGCGGTGCCCTCAATGTCCGACGCAAAGACACCAGCCGAGCGTATGTTGGAATATCGCAAACGCCGTAAAAGCCATCCAGTGGTGCCTTCAACATCTAATGCACAGACTCCAGCCCAGCGTATGGTAAAATATAGGAAACGCCACAAAATCGGTAAATCTGGTCCTCTTGAGAATAACGTTTTAGGGGGACTGTCTAGCGATCCAGCTGTACCTTCAACATCTGGCGTGAAACCACTCACACAACGTATGAAAGAATATCGGAAACGTAAACGTGACAATATATTCACTAGTACAGAGCCTGTTTCAAAAATTCAGTTAACAGAGGTTGAAATTGCCCGTCGTACTGCGTTACCTGAAACAGTTATCAAATATGATGTCGATTCATCCGAGTCGGAAGAAAAGAATTATATACTACCAGATGCAATTAAAAAAATTTACGACTCGCGTATTGTTGATAGGTTCGGATCAGTATGCCAGTTATGCGATCGCATGTGGTTCAACAGTGACCTAAAACCAGTAAACGAAAGTGCTCGAAATTTCAGCGAGGAACGATTATCGCAACGAATATCTGCAGCCTGTAGTCACTGCAAATCTTACCTAGAAAAGTTGGAAATTCCACCTATGGCTACGGTAAATGGATTCAGATACCCACCAATTCCCAATAATTTACCCCCCATGAATGCGATGCTGGAACGAATGGTATCTCCACGTCTACCATTCATGCAAATCAAAAATTTGCAACGCCCACTCCTCGGACAATTTGGTTCAGTGGGTTCAATTATTAATGTTCCTGTTAATGTCAACAATATGGTGCGAGCCATTCCACGATCACTAAGTGATGATCATGTGGTGAACATACATCTCAAGCGAAAGCTCATCCATAAGTCGACATACATGAGTGGATTAGTTACTCGTTGTGACTTACTTAAATGGTGCATGTTTCTCATCGATCAACCTCTCTATAAAAAACATCATGTACAACTTAATGAAGACGCCCTGTTGGGAGTTCCTCTAACATTAGAAGACCTTAGACATGGCCGAAAGTGCAAAAATTCGGATACTCAAGGTCCCGGAGAAATAAATGTACCCGGAGAAGTAAATGTGAAAACTGATGAGACTCCTGAAACGATGCGAGACTATGAGTTAGACGAACCCCTACATGAAGATCATTCCGATTACCACACCGAACAGTCACACCAACAAACGACAATGATGTGGAATGAGGACATGGCGCTAGCAATAGCACCGGCTCAACATGAACGACCCGCAGGGTTAGCGTTCGACGAGGATGCTGAGGAGTTGTCTTTTCCGGGAATTTACTTAGGAGAAAAACGCACGTTTCTGAACCGTAAGTTACCAAAGCCATTTGAAATTGCTAACAGCGAAATAAGACGCAGTGATCGTCGTGGCGTTCGTCCTGACCACTTGTTATACATAATGATGAAAGTGCTACGTCTACGCATGAGTGAAAGTTTGACCACAGCATTCAAACGAACAACTAACGATAGTCATAAACCGATCACAGCTGCACAGTTGCTAGATAAAAGATTCATTTCGGAATTTACGGAAAAAAATTTGGCATTCACCAAAAGTATGAACACAATGCCTGCTTATATGGAAGAACGGAAGCGTGACGTCCATGCTATGCTGCGTCAACTCGGTAAGCCCACGTTTTTCATCACTCTAACAGCGGCAGAAGTTATGTGGCCTGATTTGCTACAAGATTTAGCGAGAATTTTACGTGGTGAAACTTTATCTCTGGATGAAGCACAAGCATTACCTGCTCATATGAAATACGCGCTAGTTCGAGATGATCCAGTAACGTGTGCTGTTTGGTTCAAGCGTAAACTCGATATCATGATGAATATGATGACCCTAAGAACGATTGGCGTATTTGGATCTAACACTGTGATTGATTATTTCTACCGCATAGAGTTTCAGCAGAGAGGAAGTCCCCATGCCCATATGATGGTTTGGTGTGACGGTGCACCAACCCTTGACGCATCCGATACAGGAATAGCTGCGTTTGTGGATTCTTACGTGTCATGTAACGAAAATCATGATTACGTATCAACCCGTCAAATTCACCGGCACACCTTCACATGTTACAAGAAAAAAAATAATATGCACCGCAACAAGAAATGTCGCTTTAATATTCCTTTTTGGCCAATGGTGGACACTAAAGTAATGAGACCCTTACCAAAATTATTACCCACTGCCGACGATTCAATTACCTCTGAGCGTAAGCGTTTAAAGAAATTAAGTGACGTATTATACGATCAATTAGTAGATGGACAGCACAAATCACTCGAAATGTTGATGGATTCTTCTGGTTGCACAGGGTTAGAAGAGTATGAATTAGCTATACGTAGCACATTAAAAAGACCAATAGTTATGCAACGTCGGAATATTAAAAATGTCTATGTGAACAATTATAACCCAGCATTACTTCAAATGATGGCGTCTAACAACGATATTCAATATATTTTGGAGGAGTATGCCTGTGCTGCGTACATTGTCGATTACATTAACAAGGCTAATCGTGGTATGAGCTTATTACACCGAAGATTTCGAGATTTACTCAAGGGCAAAACAGCGGGTACGGAAACCGAAAGTGAGGAAAATGTGGCAGCTAAAATTGACCTTAGTTCGCGCAAACTTATGGCCAGTTACAGCAGCAACTTGCTAAAGGTCGTAGAAATTTCTGCACAGGAAGCGGCCTGGTCTTTACTACGCTTCCCGATAACACGTGGATCTCGTAATTGTGTATTCGTTTGTACCATGTTACCACATGAACGAATTCGAGCACATCGTGCGATCGTAGACCTAAAGGAACTTGAAGATGACAACACGGATTTGTGGCGAAAGAATATATTCGACAGATACGCGACGAGACCAACGAATATGGAATTAGTTACATTGGCACAATTTGCTGCGGGGTACGAACCAATACCAAGGACCGAACCCCCCCGATACAGAAAGCGACGTCTTAACAAAATTTTGCGCTATCGCGGTTACAGACAATGCGATGAATACGATCAGCATTTACGTGAATTGGTTACGCTACATTACCCGTGGCGTGACGAAAATTCTGAAATATTGGATAATAATTGTTGGTTACGAATACATCGGGAGAATATGAAGCAAATTAACAAAGCCCGGTTAGAATTCGAGTTCCGATTGGATTTAGAACAAGTCATGGAGGAACAGAAAGTTTGGTACGAGGAAGAAGATCTAGAACCTAACGAGGAATCAATATCTAGTCCGGTGCGAAAAACTAAAAATGAATTAGGTTACGATCCGGAAGAAATATTTGGCAATGTAAGCATTGAGAATGTTGTACCAGAATTCGATCCAGACTTTCTACAACACAATACAATGATTCGACTGCTGAAACGTAAAACAAGCATGACCAATGAAAAATTTATGTGCCAGATGCGCATGACGAACTTTAATCAGCGTGCTTTACTTTACGAAATAATGTATCGAAAATTCACCAATGAAACCTCACCACTGCGTATATTTTTGACTGGACCAGCAGGCTCAGGTAAATCTTTTACGATTCACATGCTCGCAGAAATATATGAAAAACTCTACCCATGCACTGAAGAAAACGCCGTCACTGTTATAGTCTGTGCCTCTACTGGCAAAGCAGCGTTTAATATCTACGGTGTAACCGTTCATTCGGCATTCAAACTTTCCATACATCATTTCAACAATGCTTTATGCGGACAAGCAAGACAAGAGATTGTTAATGCTTATCGGCATACTAAAGCTGTAATTATGGATGAGGTTAGCATGATATCACATCGGACGTTAACTATGGTGGACCAGCGTCTACGACAGGCTAAGGGAACACCAGACCAAAGTTTTGGAGGAATTGATGTTGTGTTATGTGGTGACCTTCACCAACTACCCCCGGTGCAAGATCTACCAATATATAGAAGTCGCGATACTTTTGGACCACTGCTGTGGCTAGAATTTCAGCAGTTCCAACTGACAGAAGTGATGAGGCAAGCAGACGTCGTTTTTTCGACCATACTTACGAAAATTGGAAATGGTAACAGTTTAAGTGATGGAGAAAAATCGCTAATCGAGAGTCGCTTCATCGTAACCTCTAACCCGATAACTGTGAATGCAACACGTATACCAAACAATGCGATTCGCGTATTTTCCACAAATAAATTGGTCGACAGCTATAACACCCACAGGCTGCAGGAGGCACCTATCGTATTCACTGCGATCGATACATTGGACGGCGATGTGTCGATAGATGCTGGAAACGTTATGCTGCGGGCAGTTCGCTCACGATCTACTACGGAAAACCAGGGTTTGCCGAATACTCTCAGACTCAAGAAGGACACACCTTATATGCTCACATCAAATATCGACACCTCCGATGGTTTGGTCAACGGTGCATTCGGAATTTTGAAAGAACACGAAATGACTGATGAGCTAGATACACCTATACCAAAACGTCTCTGGGTTAAATTTGATTCTACATTAATTGGCGCTGATGCACGCAGAAAAACACGGGTGTACGCTTTGGAACGAGAATACCCCAAATCCTGGGTACCAATACAGCGAAAGCGCATAAGAATAATGTCAACTAGTAGCAAGCAAGGTGGAGTTATACGTGATCAATTCCCAATAGTACCGTCAGCTGCAATTACTATTCACAAATCTCAAGGTTCTTCGTTCGACGAGGTTGCTTATCACTACACCGAAAAAGATTCGCGTCAATTAGCATACGTGGCACTTTCACGTAGCAGAACACTTAATGGCCTTTATATCACCAGTCCGACACCTACATTTTTTTTGGCAGACGGTCGAAAAGCAGACACCAATTTACGAAATGAACTAACACGGGCCGCTAAAAACCAATACATCACAATGGTGGAGACAATACATAAAAAATCATCCAGATTTACAATCATGTATCATAACGTTCAAAGTTTACCAGCTCACATCAACGATATTGCAGCCGACCCTATTTACATAAACTGTGACGTGTTAGCATTGTCAGAAATTTGGTTGAAAAAATTTGATAAAGCGCCATTAATTAAGAATTACACTCCATACTCCCTGTGTGCTCGTTCGTCCAAACGATCAGGGGGTACAATTATTTACGCAAAAAAGAACAACGATCTGATTACAAAAATTGAAACTCTGAAGAACAAACACCTAAAATCAAAAAACATTGACTTATCCCAAACATTATTTTACACGAAAGATTCTTCAATTATAGTTGTTGGGTCCATTTATTGCAACGTTGGTACAAATGTACATGAGATTTGTACTACGTTAAAAGATAATTTAGACATTCACACGGTACAAGACGTCAGCAGCAGCTGCACAGACAACTCAATGTACATACTATGTGGTGACTTTAACACTGAAATGCGTAGCGATAATGGTAGATACTTGATAGACTATCTGTGGGGGACTCTAAAACTACGGCTACTATCTAATTTGGACCATAACACCACAAAATATGGTACGATTATAGATGCAATATTTTGCTACGGAAAATACGAAGTAAACATTGAACGTTATACTAGTTACTGGTCCTACCATTGTCCGATTCACATTTCGATCACCTCTAACATGAATGACGAAAAAACGAAAAAACGATAAAAAAAAGTACTAATAACGAACTGTCGGCACCGCCTCCTGCGAAGCAGCAACGTGTGACCAAGAGTTCTCGGGGATCGCCATCCCTTTTGTCAGAGATTCAGGAGCTGTCCAAGGGTCGGCGACTTCCGAAAATCCTGCCGTTTCACGGACGCGGACACCTGTGGACACCGAGGGCTTTGGAGATCCTGCTGTTACGGTTTGCTGTGAGTGGCAATGGATATTCTTGGTCCCCTTCCTATAACGAGGACTAAAAATCGCTACGCGTTACATATTACAGCCTACTGTCAAGTACGCCTATCAATTTCAACATCATGTTTTAATGACTTTGAGGGATAGACACCTTCTACGAACCGCTTTGCCCGTTAAAATTATGGAAATCAATTTGTAGTGGGGCCTTGTTGAGGCTCGTAAGAGGTTAGGAGGTTTTGAGGACGCTCAATTATTTACTAGGAAGCGTAGACCTCTTCACCGTTTGCTCCCCTGATTTTGATTCTCTGAATTTCCCTGTACTAGTTGAAAATTCACCCTTGTCCTCCAATTCCTAGATGACTTCCCCTTGTTTCTGTGGATCTCCTGTGATCGTTGGCCTACCCCTATTTCCCGGCGTCCCGGTCCTTTCGTTCTCGGCCCCAGGACCAACGTTCCAAGAAGACCTGAGTTTCTTCAGACCTGAGTTTCTCCGTTCCTGAGATCCTCATGTTCCTGAATTCCTGAAATCCTGATTCCGTTCGATCGTTTTTTTCACGGACAAGACAAATAGACATACACTGCGAAGGCATGAGGGCGTTTTTAGGCGGGCCTAGATTACAAACTTGAGGCATTATACATATACGCGATTTCGTCGATTTTCGGGGGTAAATTCACGTGGACGATGAAAAAAGTATGAAGCATATATTTGAGAAAAGAAAGAAAAATAGAAAAAATAATGCAGATTGCGCAACAAAATTATTCTGTAATAAATTTTCTGTATTGTATATTGTATATAGTTTTGTTATTGTTATGTAAGTATTAGAAAATCAATAAAACGCCCATATGAGGAATCAAAGGAATCAATCTAAGGAGACGAAGAATAGTACCAATTAGGTAGATAAATATCAGGGACTAAAATCTCTGAGATCTCTCTCATTGAGTCTCGTATTTTGCGATGTATTTTGCGACCAATTACATGAGGATCAGGGTCCATCTCTGTTCACTTTCGTTTGGCCGACCCCGTATAAGAATTTATCCAGTCAAATTTTTTTTGTTTAATGCTGACTTGTTTTATCAAACTCCCGAGGCTTGACGTTTGGTTGAATTTTTTTAATTCATCTGGTTTACCTTACATATAAAATTTAAAGTTATTCCAATACAACTCCACATAAACACGAACTCGATATGTCTCGCAGAAAAAGTAACGAACATTCAGAAAAACCGGCGGCTAAAATACCAAAATTATCAACCGGCACCGAAGACGATATTCCATACACAACAACAGATTTTTTACATAGTATAGCAGTCAACGATAATTTCGTGTGAGTAGATGAATATTATGTTGTGCAGTTGTATAATATATTACAAATTTATGAAAATATTTTCAAAAAAAAAAAATTCTAGGTCGATCGTTGCATATGTGCAAAAAATTAACGAAATTAGGAAATTGAAAAGTAAAGAGGATAGAGAACTATTTCTATTCAGATTTTTGATGAATAATGATGCGGGCTCGACAATCTCATGTGTGGCATGGAATGAAAGTGCGAAAAAAATGTCCGATATCATAAAAATCGATCAAGTAAGCAAATACCAAATAAACCTATAGTAAGTAAGTAATAATACAGTCGAGTTTTAAGAACAGCCACCCTGGCATTTATACTTGCTGTAAGAAGTTCCGGTCAGCTAACTGGACTGGTCTGTTACAGATTCTTCTGTTACAAAACTTGACGGCGAAAGAAAAATCAAACTTCAATGAGGGAAACATGCCATACGAGCTCGTCATCAAAAATTGCACAAAAATTACACCATTGGGAACGCACATTTACGAACATGAGAATATCTTGGAGATTGTTGAATTTCTTAAACTCGCCGAAAATTGTGGACACTGGATAAGTAAGAGAAGACTCAAAGAATACCGAGAGTATAAGAATTAAATCCTAAAAAGAACAAATTTATACCTAGAAATCAGAGGGTACTTGAGGGACGAGTTCTTCAAAAAAAATAATAACGTCAGCGAATACTTGGGCACCATCACAGACGGCAAATTCAAGGTAGAAGTTGAAGTTTCAAATGTCATAGGCAACATTTCGTTCCAACAAGGACAACATCTCGAAGTAGTCGGACAAATTCAAGCACACGGTATGGAAATTGCTATACAATTTCTAAGATGCGAATTTGAATAAAAGTTGCATAATATACATCAAATTAATTTTGTCTTCTAGAAAACGAAATTATCTACGTGCAAGTGAGCAACGTGGATAATATACAAGTCACCGATGACACGAAAATGCCATTACGGGATGCAATATTGATTCGAGATTTTATCACCAAAAAACCTACGTAATACCTCGGGAGATTTGTGAACAATATTTTGTAAATTTATTCTGTGAATTAAAGCTAATAAACTTTCACAATCAATTTTATTTGAACATGATAATTATGCACTCACTAAAAGAATGATAAAGACTTGCATACCTTCTAAGGAACTTTAATGATGCATTTCAGACAATGAGAGACTTACATAATTTACTATGAAATTTTAAGAATAAACATTAACAGTTTTTGAACAGACCATATGAACACATAATTATCAATTTTTACTGTCTGAATTTAGCGGTCAGGTTGCTCGTTGTCGCCAAGTCTCGCCTCGCGTTCAACCTGAAATCGCTCCCACGCCTCCGCCGCGTGGATATATTTTGCCTGCAGGCACCCTGGACACGCGCTTGTCCTGAAAATCTCGCTTACGAGCCCCCGATTGCAATGGACACAAGTCGGGACTCGTAATCTTCGGGAGAAGAGCACGTGTTCCCCAACTGCTTGACCTGCCACTCCTCTTTCAACACTACTATAACAGGAAAAATTGTGTGATTAATTCCTCTTTGAGTTCTTATTTTCGTTCACTCACGGATTGTCGTAACACTCGATGCACACCAGACGAGTGGTTCCCGCCTCAACAACCGAAAAGTATCGGGCTATCCCACAACGAGCCGAAAGCCACTCCTGCTCGTACCAAACCCCGAATCCCGTCTCTTCCATTTGAGCAGCGTACTGCCACCCAAATGTTTGAATAAAGACCGAGACCGTGGCTGAACTTGGACTCTCGACATGTTCCATGTTTACTCGACGGAAATTAGCGATGAATAGACACGAAGGAGAATTGACGGCTGTTTTGTTCCGATTTGCCTTGCATGAAAGCATGTTCCGAAAGCATGTTCTCTTTGCAATTCTCGGATAAATGAACATTTCGGTGGTACCATTATTTACGCAAAAAATGATCGTCTAATTACCAACGTTCAAAATCTTGAAAATAAGACGAAATCAAAAAACATTGATATCAGCCAAACATTGTTTCGAACAAAAAACCATTTAATAATAACCGTTGCTGTGATTTACTGCAGAATTGGCACCAATGTTCATGAAATTTGCGACACGTTACAGAAAAATTTAAATATACTCACATCACATAACTTTGGCACTGACTGCACCTATACGTTTATACTATGCGGCGATTTTAATATTAACATGCGCAGCAAAAATGGTAAATACTTAGTTGATTATTTGTGGGACAAATTAAAACTACGTCCAATATCCGACTTGAATCATAGTACAACAAAAGGTGACACGGTATTGGACGCAGTATTTTCACATGGACCAATGCAAACACACGTAGAACTTTATGCTAGTTACTGGTCGTACCATAGTCCACTTCGTATTTCGATCAACCATTAAGTGAAATTTTGTAAAGTTTAGTGAAAGTATACTTTCATAATAAAATTGTAATTTGCATTCAAATAAGTTTGTTTCCGGTCAACTACCAATAACCAAGGTTTACCAACTACTA
>JAEUYN010000240.1:0-70423 GCA_018257835.1 Euura lappo | reverse complement strand
GTATCGTCGAGGGGTGGATATTTCAAAATTTCGGTACGAAAAAATGGTGAATCGCGACCCATGTGAGTGAATATCTGCCCCACGATCCTACATCGTACTTGTAAAACCCTCTGCTGTCGCGCTATATCGTCGAGGGGCGGATATTTCAAAATTTCGGTACGAAAAAATGGTGAATCGCGACCCATGTGAGTGAATATCTGCCCCACGATCCTACATCGTACTTGTAGGAGCCTCTGATGCCGCGCAGTATCGTCGAGGGGTGGATATTTCAAAATTTCGGTACGAAAAAATGGTGAATCGCGACCCATGTGAGGGAATATCTGCCCCACGATCCTACATCGTACTTGTAGGAGCCTCTGATGCCGCGCAGTATCGTCGAGGGGTGGATATTTCAAAATTTCGGTACGAAAAAATAGTTGCTCGAGACCCATATGAGTGAATATCTGCCCCACGATCCTACATCGTACTTGTTGGAGCCTCTGATGCCGCGCAGTATCGTCGAGGGGTGGATATTTCAAAATTTCGGTACGAAAAAATAGTTGCTCGAGACCCATATGAGTGAATATCTGCCCCACGATCCTACATCGTACTTGTAGGAGCCTCTGATGCCGCGCAGTATCGTCGAGGGGTGGATATTTCAAAATTTCGGTACGAAAAAATAGTTGCTCGCGACCCATATGAGTGAATATCTGCCCCACGATCCTACATCGTACTTGTAGGAGCCTCTGATGCCGCGCAGTATCGTCGAGGGGTGGATATTTCAAAATTTCGGTACGAAAAAATGGTGAATCGCGACCCATGTGAGTGAATATCTGCCCCACGATCCTACATCGTACTTGTAGGACCCTCTGATGCCGCGCAGTATCGTCGAGGGGTGGATATTTCAAAATTTCGGTACGAAAAAATGGTGAATCGCGACCCATGTGAGTGAATATCTGCCCCACGATCCTACATCGTACTTGTAGGACCCTCTGATGCCGCGCAGTATCGTCGAGGGGTGGATATTTCAAGATTTCGGTACGAAAAAATAGTTATTCGCGACCCATGTGAGGAAATATCTGCCCCACGATCCTACATCGTACTTGTAGGATCCTCTGATGCAGCGCAGTATCGTCGAGGGGTGGATATTTCAAAATTTCGGTACGAAAAAATAGTTGCTCGCGACCCATGTGAGTGAATATCTGCCCCACGATCCTACATCGTACTTGTAGGACCCTCTGATGCCGCGCAGTATCGTCGAGGGGTGGATATTTCAAAATTTCGGTACGAAAAAATGGTGAATCGCGACCCATGTGAGTGAATATCTGCCCCACGATCCTACATCGTACTTGTAGGACCTCTGATGCCGCGCAGTATCGTCGAGGGGTGGATATTTCAAAATTTCGGTACGAAAAAATGGTGAATCGCGACCCATGTGAGTGAATATCTGCCCCACGATCCTACATCGTACTTGTAGGAGCCTCTGATGCCGCGCAGTATCGTCGAGGGGTGGATATTTCAAAATTTCGGTATGAAAAAATGGTGAATCGCGACCCATGTGAGTGAATATCTGCCCCACGATTCTACATCGTACTTGTAGGAGCCTCTGATGCCGCGCAGTATCGTCGAGGGGTGGATATTTCAAAATTTCGGTACGAAAAAATGGTGAATCGCGACCCATGTGAGTGAATATCTGCCCCACGATCCTACATCGTACTTGTAGGACCCTCTGATGCCGCGTAGTATCGTCGACGGGTGGATATTTCAAAATTTCGGTATGAAAAAATGGTGAATCGCGACCCATGTGAGTGAATATCTGCCCCACGATCCTACATCGTACTTGTAGGAACCTCTGATGCCACGCAGTATCGTCGAGGGTGGATATTTCAAAATTTCGGTACGAAAAAATGGTGAATCGCGACCCATGTGAGTGAATATCTGCCCCACGATCCTACATCGTACTTGTAGGACCCTCTGATGCAGCGCAGTATCGTCGAGGGGTGGATATTTCAAAATTTCGGTACGAAAAAATGGTGAATCGCGACCCATGTGAGTGAATATCTGCCCCACGATCCTACATCGTACTTGTAGGACCCTCTGATGCAGCGCAGTATCGTTGAGGGGCGGATATTTCAAAATTTCGGTACGAAAAAATGGTGAATCGCGACCCATGTGAGTGAATATCTGCCCCACGATCCTACATCGTACTTGTAGGACCCTCTGATGCCGCGCAGTATCGTCGAGGGGTGGATATTTCAAAATTTCGGTACGAAAAAATAGTTACTCGCGACCCATATGAGTGAATATCTGCCGCAGTTTCGCATCGGAGGTCGGGCTAGTGCTAGCTCACTAGGTAACACGTGGTCAAAGGGCTTTTTACCGACTGAGTACTATTTTTAATTTCTCGACAAATCCGTCACTAGATATTTTCGGCTGACTCTAAAACAAAGAAAATAGTCCGTCGCCTCCATGAGACCCGGTGTACCCGTGATTGATCTAGCAGTTTATATGCCATTAGATTCGATTAGATTATTACAACTACATTACAATCGTGATTATTCAATCCTCCTCAACCTAATATAAAAGAGTGAATCGGTTTGCTCCTGATCGTCCTCCGCACGTCCTATCGCCATGTTGTCAACACGAGCTTTACATCGTGATCGGATACGTCACTGTCCTTGCTTCTCGATCTCTGCTCGACGGTTCACCGGTACCCGAAACTGTTCAGAAAAAAAGTCAAACCGTACCAGATGACGAGACGTAAGAATGAAAGGAGATCATTTTTTTAACACGTGCATGAATATTCCCCCCGTAACCTACTATTATCCACCATTAGAACCATTACTTGCAGGTCTACCTTCAAAATCGAGCCTGGGGAGTACGAAGCAGTCAGAATCATGAATTCATGGACCATCAGAAGTATCATACGGTCTTCACAGTTTACGAAATAACAACTCTATAAGGGTCGAGAAAGCTATCAGAGGTCACATACTGATTAGCGACTACTCAATAAATTCTGAATGAGAATGTAAAAACGGGGAGGATAGAGTCACTACCACAATTCTATAGAAGGTTCTATATCGCAGCTGTGGTTTATTGATAGATCAGTCAGAGTGGTAATTTGCATGTGCTCGAATATAAAAGATCAGAACGACCCCCGCCACGTCAGTTCGCTCGTTAGTCTCGCGGCACGATCACAATGTCGTTGGCAGCTGCGTACGTCGTATTCGGGTACATCACGGTACTCGGATGTCAATCTCTGCTCGAGGCTTCACCAGTTCCCAACAATCCTGAAGGAGAAGGTCAAACTGCAACCGACGACTACACGTGAGAAAAAAAGACACGTATTTTGTATTTCGAATCACGAGTATTGACATTTGTCACGTTTGACTTACTTTGTTGAGAATAATAATGACAGTACACAACAATCAGACAACTCGAGACTGAAAGAGCTACTGCTTTTTGATAAGAAGTCGATATACCCGGTGAACCTTATCCTAATTTTACGATTTCGAGGTCACAGGAATCTGTGGTTATAGAAGTGAACTTACAGAGGACGACCCTGAATGACGGTATTTTTTGTGCACATCGTGTTTGACCCTAGTCAATTGCTTGGGGTCTAAATGACCCCAACTTCAACTCCTCCGCAATATTTCGCGTACAAGATGCCCAAATCTGAAACTGTGGCACTACCTGTTAGGAGTTTGAAGTGTTGACTATACGTTGCAAGCAAAAATTGCGGAAGTTAATTTTTTCAGTAAAACAAGTCACTTTTTTTAATTTCTTCGCTTTGAAAATTTTTGACGAGACTCGAATTTAATTTTGTATCGAATATCCAATGTGGGCGCATTCTGGAGATCCTGAAGTACCTCCAGGAATTTTCCCGTAGTCAAATTGTCAACAGAATGAATGTGACAACGTGTTCAAAGTTACATGAAGAAAAATGCGACTGAACTGTACCGATGAATGACGCAGCAGTTCATATGTCATTTGATTTTATTGGGTAATCACAACTACATTACAATCGTGATTATTCAATTCTTTTCGATGCAGCAATATTCAAGAGCAGACCGAACTACGACTAAATCAGTTTGCTTCTGCTCCTCCTCCGAGTGTACATCACTGTTCTTGTCCCTCGAAGAAATACCACTGATAAAACGATGCTTAGTACAAGAATTCATTACCGCTGTGTTGAGATGATAGTCGTAGGTGGGTCGCCACATACTAAATGAATATCACTTGATTTACATTGCAGGTCTACCCCTGAAAGCAACTCTAGGAACATCAAGAACCCAGGATGTACTACCATGATGTGCATAACGTTCACCACAGGCTGTAAATGGTAGGAAATCTGTTTTTCCGAACTGACGTTTCTCATCGTCCTTTCAATCCACTATATGCTCAGATATTTGTTCTTTGTTTGTAGTCGCTGTGTGGAGGAATGGCGCAAATTGGAACATGTATACGACAAAAACAGTGGAAAAACTACACCAGACGAGACCAACGAATACCAGAACACAGAGGAGTCAATCCCAAAAGAGACTGGAGAGCCATTCTCGGAACACACAGAAGATCCAATCCTCAAACGTATTATCTAAAGTCGTTTCCAACCGCTATTTGATGATTGCGATTCATCACCGTCGCAAAAACTTTATTCCTTTGGATTATGGACACAATGTTCTGTCCTATCAGTCTCCTATTATCTGTTACTTACGTTGAGGGCTTTTCTAAAAGATATGTCTTGCCGCACTGCAGGCACAGCTGATCTCTAGTTTCAAAATTGATACTTGAAGAAAACTAAATGAATCTAAAAAAAAATGCATTCTCTTAATTATGAGGATTGTTTTGTTAACTTCCTCAAATCGAAGGTTGCAAATGTTGACAGTCAAATGTGAACCTTCGATATTTCGAAAGCGTTTTGTTGGCTCTGAATAAAGCAATAGAATATCTATATACTTGGAGGAAACAGGATTAATTAACACTTGCAAAGTCAGACCCTAGGAGACCAGTGATATTTGAGTATCTGTGAGTGTAAGTCGAATACAGTAACATCAACGAAGCCCAACGCGTCGTCTTTCCACCATTTGGATGCGAAGCGTCAACAATAATGATTTTCTCCTCAAATTATTGTTCGTGTGTATTTTTTTCTTTTTACTGAAGGAGGTAGCATGCGTCAATTAGAGCCAATCGACTACATTTCTATTTCGTTGTTCGCGTGAAAAACAATTATCATAGCCTCAAGGCATACCGTCTGTTTATATCAAACGCAATTGAGAAACAGACGTAAAACTCATCAGATTCAGAATTCGAAAATCGCTACGTGATGCACGAAATTTTTTGCTCGCCTCTTAAGCTCTACAAACTCATAAATATCTTCGAGACTAGGAGGTGGTATAACTGTATCTGTTGATCCCCTACACTGAATGGATTAGGAAGTCCTAGAAGTAAAACGCGTGACGAGACTAGAAGCTCTTATAAGTGCAAAGTTCCGTGAAAAAAGTCGATTGTTGGACTCCGAACCTCCACCTGAAAGCATCGTTCTCACGCCTCGCCTCAGCCACCCTAAAATGGTCGTCAATTTTAAAGTGTATAAAAAGTGTTCACCGAATGGGAAGATCGCCATATACCTCGGCCGCAGGGACTTCGTGGACTACTTGTCCGGCGTCGAACCAATCGACGGTGTGATCCTCCTGGACAAGGACTACGTCGCCTCTGGACGAAGGGTCTGGGGCCAAGTGGTCTGCAGTTTTCGCTATGGCCGTGAAGAGGACGAGGTCATGGGGCTCAACTTCCAGAAAGACTTGTTCCTCGCATCTGACGAGCTCCATCCGCACCCTCAAAAGGTGGAGGGAGGCCTGACCCGGCTCCAAGAAAGGCTGCTGAAGAAGCTGGGCCCCTGCGCGTTTCCCTTCACCTTCGCGCTGCCACAGGGGTCACCCTCGTCGGTGACCCTCCAACCGGGACCGGAAGAGGCTGGAGAACCATGCGGGGTTTCTTACTACGTGAAGATATTCGCGGGGGAAAATGAGACCGATATCGCACACAAGAGGAGCTCCGTCTCCCTCGGAATCAGGAAGGTCCAGTTCGCCCCGACCAAGCAGGGAAGACAGCCTTGCACCGTTGTGAGAAAGGACTTTCTGCTAAGTCCCGGAGAACTTGAGCTCGAAGTCACGTTGGACAAGCAGCTTTACCACCATGGAGAGAAGATACAGGTGAATGTGAGCGTCAGGAACAAGAGCAACAAGGTTGTAAAGAAGATCAAGGCCCTCATTCAGCAGGGTATCGACGTCGTAATCTTCCAGAACGGACAATTCCGGACGGTTATCGACGCAGTTGAGACGCAGGACGGTTGTCCTATCCACCCAGGGTCCAATCTGCAGAAAGTTTTATACCTAAGACCGGATCTAGAAGGGAATAAAAATAGGAGAGGTATCGCTTTGGACGGACATTTGAAGAGGGAAGAGGAGAACCTGGCCTCAAGCACCCTGCTCACTTCACCAGACGTCAGGGACTCTTTTGGAATCGTTGTTTCTTACGCCGTTAAGGTGAAGCTTTACCTGGGTGCCCTTGGCGGAGAATTGTCCGCAGAGCTACCCTTCATTTTGATGTACCCCAAGCCGTCGGAGCGGATCAAAGTCATGACTGCCGCCGAGAGCGTTGCTATAGAGGAGGAAAATATACCGGAGGAGCGTAACCCCGATAATGAAGAGAAGGCTGTTAGTCAGAGCTAAGTTATCACCTGGTGGGGCTTCCACGAAGGCCGTTAATGAAATCAACGTTTAATCAATATTCGGGGTTCTTGTAATGATTCCTATGTGTAACTTTGCTATTCTACAAAATTGTATTATTGTAAACTTGTAAAATAATATCGAATACCGATGTACCTTGACATCGTTATATTTCAAATACCATACTAATAATTAAAAATTGATATCAGTGATCGATTATGATGTTTGATTTTTGAATTGAACTACAATGTTTTTTTAATTGTTTATTAAATTAAATTAAATGATTCAATCCTTCGATAAGCCAATCAGACTGATACAATGCTATGTGACCATGGAACTACATCAGCAACGTCCTTCTGCTGCCTCGACATTTTTTTTAACGATTCAACGACCTTGATTCTCCTTTCAATGTCACTAATTTGCTGTTGTACGCTGTCTCCAACTTTTCCTGGTATGTTTAATTCGATTGTTGTTTGACACGCGATTGTTTGTTGGTTCGATGTTTGCAATCCCTGACCCTGGACTGGACTATGAACGATTAAAAATCATTTTCATTATTATAGTTATGCCTAAGAAATGTTCAAATTTGTATAAGAATGAGAAGGAGGAAGGCAAGTACCTTTCCATGGTTTAGGGCGCTCGAAATAATGCTTGAAATTGAAAAAACTCTGGAAATCATAAATATTTTTGAAGTATTGTATCATGATATTATAAAATTCATGAGTAATCCGTATTTACTTGGCACTTCAGGTACTTCAGGTTTGAATCACCCGCAGACCAAGTATGGCTTCTATCGCACGAGTCCCGTGACCATTTAGTCACTTTTTCGTTCTAAATGTACAGTTTTTCACTTAGAACAAGCCTATGAAGTCGCTGAATACGTAGATTGTATCTTGCTAATAAGGAAATTCACTAAATCCCCGTGTTTTAGGGCCCCAAGGTCGCGCTCACCTCTACATACGAAGAAGGGACCCAAATACCTGGCCAGAACCCTGGAATACAATCCGGTCTACAATTTCTATCAGAATCTGTCCCACTGTATAATATCAGAGTTGGGCCTGGCCCTGGGCCCTATTTCCCGAATAATGTGTAGCATTCTAATCGGTACACCAAGCACTACTTGTGCTACATATGCACGTAGACCTAAACTAACGCTATGATACCGATATTACGTTCATTAGTTTACGTACAACTAATTATGATAGTTTGATATGCAGTCAACTATATCGTCACGTAGTTATTTGATTTACTATACTTGTCATTATTCTACATAACTGAAAATTTCATCTAAAAATCCCCGGGAACTTCGATCCTTATCCAGATCCTTATTTTTAGGTAACGTCTTCTCTAATCAGCGACAAGTCATCCAAAAAGTTGTGTAGTGCCGCCATCTAGACACACTAGGAGGCTGTGGCGCGCTTCAACGACTAACAGTCATCATGGCCGACAGTCTGTTGCCTCATCATAAGTCGATACCCATGTAATCCTTGTTTTAATAAACTATATCCTCACCTAACGAACAGGGCATTGTTTTAAACTAGGAACCTACCTAAAACACATGTTCTCCTGTTGCTTGTAACGAATCTAACCTAAAAAATTCGTACGAATTTAGGAACGATTTTTGTTGTCTATGATGCACAAAATAGAATCTACCGGTAGACCGATTTCAAATTCTCGTGTCTCAAACTTTAGTTTTTTTCAAGATGAACAGATAACTCTCTGATAAATTCACATTTACTCGGGTTATCACGAAAAGTAACGTGTGGAAACAGGAAAACTGCTATTTTCTTACAGAAAATCATGAATCTAGGATACCATTTTGATGTGATCAACCATTTCCCTGTTCAGTTGGAAAAGGACTCTTCACTAAAAAAAGTTTGAGACCAGAAAAACTGAAATTTCGGTGCACCGGTAGTTTTTTATGGGTTCATCATAAACACAATGAACAATAAAAAATAGTCTCTAAAATCGTGAAAACCATAAAATATCGAAATATGGAAAAAGACATTTGAATGTCAGCTAATATGTATTATCCTGCCATTTTACGATAAAAATTCCAAAAGGCACTGAATTACGTTACAGGTCTCAATATTAAAGGGCTTCAAACTTCATGGTCAATATTTCACAGGATAATTCCACATTCCAAATTTCGTACCCGTTTTTTGCTCTCGAGAAACTTCAGTTTCAATTTATGATCCTTCTTCTTCTGATTTAGTAGAATTTTTCGGCTCAATTTTGATCCAAATTTCCTCAGCCATTTCACCATGAATAATTATCTGATATTCAGTTCGTAAAATTTATAATACATATACCGTTAAAGACAGTTAATTTTTTGTATCAATATGTGTCTCCTATCATTAATCAAAGAATTTCATACAAACTCAACTCGTCGGATCTAATGAAAAACCACGAAGAACCTCGAGCATTCCAGAAGCGATCAAAATACGAAAGAAAAAAGTCCTTAAAGGACTCGTCATCGTCGAATTGATCCACTCTGTATTCCATAATTTGGAGGATATGAAGTCACGAGCGAAATGGTCCAGAGCCTTTCCGAGAGTTACCCGTGCAATCCGGTTAGGATCTTCTTAAGATTGCCTGAAATTGGTCATACCTCGATCTGCAGAAGGTGAGGTGACTCGAAACTTTTCGAATCCGCACATTTTCTGCGTACATCACGTGGATCAAAGACCGAATAACGTTTGGTGACTGTACAGCAACAGTGGTCGCATTGTGTTTTCCTTCTTGACACAACACAGTACAGAGAATGAGCGTGTTGGACTTTACAGTGTTGAGTCAAGAGGCTACGGTCACACACACACCGAAAGGTACTCATACTGGTTAAAAGTATATCCGAGCCAGTATGAAATCCCGCGACTCGCGATCAGAATCGCGGGGACAACCGGCCCGTCAAGACACAAGTGCGGTGCACATTTTACACGATACAAGAATCGGTAGTGATCAGTGTGATCAGAATCGATCGACCCGATTCCTTGAAATCAGTGCAGTTTGTGCGATCAAAAATCCTCTTAATGATCATGTGTCGAGATACAACAACCGTATTAACGTCACGGCGACGATAACGATGTGCTATCACCGATCATGGGCCAGAAGAGGTTTTAAAAATCGTTTGCTTGATTGATCTGGACGAGTTTTTGATAAAACTAATAAATTCTACGTATTTTGAGGACGACCCCAAAGTCTCTGCGGTTGGTTCTAAGCGTGTGGTGATCAAACAGGCCTGAATAAACACTGTGTGATATAGCACGTGCATGCCTGTGTGTTTCCAAACACGATTCAACTGTCAAAACAAAAGTGACCTCGTCGTTGGTGATCGACGAGAGTCGATATCACCGATTTTCAATTTGGTACGAGAAAACTAGAATAGGACATTGAAGCAAAGCATGTCTTTCCATAACGGACTGAACATCACCCAGTTAGCGATGGAAACCGTCGATCGTAGGGTCAGCGAAGATGGTATTGACAAAAATTTGACCCTGGTTCAAGTGGTATCCGAAGTCGTCCACGAAATTGAGAGCCACAGGGAAATGAATGAGCAGGAATACGAACAATTCCTAGCCGATGTTTGGGTCGGTGTTGTCCTCACCCTGATGGTACTGAGCTGTGTATGTTGCATGTGCTCCTGCCTACTATACCACAAATTTCAGCAATGGAAACGAAGAGGTGAGTTCGACGATGATGAATTGCAACATAACACTGTTAACATTTATACTAACACGTATTATGTGTATTGATATCTGAAATAATTGTGGTTCATCATGCCTTTATCATAAAACAATTTTTCAAACATTTCTTTCAGATTTTCGAGTTCATCTTCTCACTTAGGGCGGTTTTTGAGCATGTCTGAACATTCCTTTTCTGTTCTAATTATACAGAAGATAAAAAATATTGCTTGGTACGTGGAAGGTCGTTAAAAAAATGATTTTTCAGCACGTTGAAACATGTTTCCTATGTTGGAGACTTTATCAATCGTCATGGAGCATTATTGAGCATGTGGAATCCCTCTTTACTGTTTCGAAGTGATTCTTATCACTTTTCTATACATAAATTTCAATATTGCAATATCGCATGTTACTTGGTTGTCATCGTTGAACTGTTTTCTCAACATGTAATGAACCATGTTACGATGCAAAAATTATGTAAAATGGTCAAATATCCGTTGAGTTTATCAGAGAAAAAAAATCAAACTTGTCGATGAAATTGATGTGAATGTGATATAGATGTACAGTATAATGAGGCAATGAACTTGTTCACCGTTATACAGGTATAATTGAGTCTATAATTACTGTATCACCGTTGTACATGTCTCTATAATATATAATAGCCGTGAAATTTAATTCATATTAATCATGTATAAGGCGTGTGTGTCACTGTGCCTGAACGCTTATAGACACGTGACAGGACTTTCAGGAGTTTACTTCCGGTTTTTAAGGATGTATTGGCCTACAATCTCAACCAAAAATGATTCTAGTCGGCAAATTGAGTACTTTATGATAACATAAAAATCGGAAAAAAGTCAATCATGATAAAGATGATAAGAGTATTTATTTTGAATAATAATAATTCCCGGAAGTTATCATTAAATTGTTTAAACAAAACATTGTTCAACAAATTCTCTGGTAACGTTTTTTTTCTTTCATCTCAAATAAATTCCCTAATTTTTCTGAACACACATGCATTTTTTGAGAATTTTGTTACTATTTTGAAATTTCCGTTTTCGAAAATTTGTAAAGGCTGTATTTACGAAACTATTTGTTCCACGCTCCGGAAACTTCGGAATTGTAATCTACGTCGTTTTCACAAAAACATATCCAAAATTCAGATTTTTTTTTCCATTTTGCAAAATTTGGAAATTTCTGAAAACGGAAATTTCAAAATAGAGACAAAATTTTTAAAAAATTCATGTGTATTGAGAAAAATTAGGGCATTCATTTGAGATGAAAAAAAAATAACATTATCATAAAATTTGTTAAACAATGCTTTGTTTAAACAATTTATTGATAACTTTTAGGCATTATTATTATTCAAAGTTATTACTTTGATCGTCTTGATTGTGGTTGATTTTTTTCCGATTTTTATCTTATCCCGAAGTACCTGATATTGTCGACGAGAATCACTTTTGGTTGAGATTGTACGGCCAATACATCCTTAACCGAGGATAATGAACTCTCGATATAATTATAATTAACGACCGTTTCTTTATCTGTATTAGAAAAAATATGATTTTAGATTCACGATCATGACTGAAAATTCAATAATTTGAGACTCTCGGTAGATTGAGTATCACAATTGTCGCATTTGCGGACAATGAGATGTCGCACAATTAATCACCGCACCATTAGTAATCGCGTGTCTCATTTTCCTTGTCTTTTACTCGTCATCATTAACGGTGGGTAATACCTGGACAGGTGAATCAGTGTAGAGAATGTTATTTTTCTTCAGGATTAATGAATCAGTTATAATGAATCGATTATTAATTCTGCAGGAAGCGCAACTATTTCAAATAATATCAACTAAAAGAAGAGATACGGAAGATTCTTTTTTTTTTTATCTTCTTACCTTCATTCAAGTCAGTTCAGTACCTTGAAGACTAATCGTGAACCTGGAACTACGTTGAGGATCATCAGCGGAAGTGCCGCGTGTAACTTATGTAGATACTTACACGTACCAGTTTAAACAACCTTGGATGATTCTCGTCATTCGTACATAAATTCAATAGTATATATAGATATAACTATATGAACGATACCTATGAGAGTGTTGCTTGTGATCGGAATTTTAATACCATTTTGTACACATCGTTTTTATAGACGTGGTATGACGGTGTAGCGAACACAGACAGATTTTTATTGCAGATATCGCGGATGAACCTTTTAGATAAATTCTTATGCTAAGTGGTATTTTTATTCTCTATTGGCTATTGGCAATGAAGAAGAGCTCGGAAAACGGTTTCAAGAATCTATAGTCAACTCAGAATCCGAAAAATTCCCTATCATATCATATAAGTAGAAGATATTTCCTCCAGATTCTAGCTCTTCAAATTTTGACGAGTATTTGTCTTGTTTAGCCAATATCTCACTTCCAGTGGCTCCTAGGCGATAAATGATAAGAACCGATTTTGAAGCTTGTAAAATTTCCTACAAAAAAGGTTTCAGTAGTTTTTCGCGTTGAATAGACTGTTTAGAAGATATCCAGGCTGGAAATCATACGCTACGAGTATTTGTCTTCTTTAGCCAATATCTCACTTCCGGTGGCTCCTAGGTGATAAATGATAAGGACCGATTTTGAAGCTTGTAAAATTTCCTACAAAAAAGGTTTCAATAGTTTTTCGCGTTGAATAGACTGTTTAGAAGATATCCAGGCTGGAAATCATACGCTACGAGTATTTGCCTTCTTTAGCCAATATCTCACTTCCGGTGGCTCCTAGGCGATGAATGATATGAATGGATTTTGAAGCTTGTAAAATTTCCTACAAAAAAGGTTCTGATAGTTTTTCGCGTTGAAAAGACTGTTGAGAAGATATCCAGGCTGGAAATCACCCGCTACGCTAAAGCGGTATGACACTCCTTAACCAATAAAAATAGACGAAAAGTGCATGGGACCTTTTTGATAGAGAATTTAAGGGGCGTCATTTTTGGTTCACACAATTTTTTTGATATCATGCTTCGTTACCGAGATATAAGCGAAAAACTAATGCAGAGTAACATTTTTCAAAGATGGCGAGCTCAAGCGTCACAGATCCGAGTCCAGACTTTGAAATTAAGATTCAGTAACTACTTTTGGATGGAACATAAAGAGTTACAAATTTTAGTAAATTACAAGATAGAAATATTTAAATTTATAAACTTTTGGTATCCTAAAATTAGAGATATTTGAATGTTTATATTGATTTATGAATGGGGGGGGCACGTGTTACATCACTGTGTAGGTTTACTTCCTTATGAAGCAACTACATACACACAGACCCCAGGCACTATATTATTAAAAAAAATGTTGAAGAATAAAATTGATCCATATATAAGAGAATTATTGACGATAAAAACAATGACGATTGTTGTTATTATAATGAATAAGAAAAATTGTTATCCCGATAGAGAAAAACAGTTGTGGTAAAGTAAAGTTTGTATTGTAACCATATTTTGCATATGAAATGTGAGATACATGAAGTATACATTTTTCATTTATTTTTTTTCCAAAGAAATAGATCGCAGACGTGCTTATATAGCTATAACCGTTACTTTTTTATATTCAGAAATGTGATAAATTGTATGAAAAGAAATACTGTACATATATTATTATTAATATATGGAAATTTTCGTATCATATTTTTACACCTTTGTTTTTCATTTGTTTAATTCATTTGTTTAAAGAGCCACGATTGGAACTTACTATTTGCACAAACGCCTCTCAAAATTCACATGATGGAGAATTTTTTTTGCTATTGACTATGTACAAAATAACGAAGAGAGAAAAATTCATATCCACGATTCAATATCGAGTTTCCTTTTCGAATAAAATGTGTCTAAAAGAATTTAAAAAAAAAACGTAAACGAAAGAAAAAAATATTTTCAATGTCATATTGATATTGATAATATTGAATATGGTTATCGGTTCTTTCGCATATCTATAATCCACTTTTTTTTAAGTCGTTTTTTTTTATATTTTTTCCTTCGAATAATTATTGATAAGATAATACACACCTGTTACTATCGCGAGGGTCGACTTCTATAACCTGTACTTGTACATTTCTTTGTTCACGTTGAACAAGACATTTTTTTTTTTTTGCGTAATTTTTGCCTTTTCTGGTCGAAAAATAGTTGACAAAAAATGATTTTTATTAAATTTGAATCAGCTATGTACAACGACATATTAGACAGATTTTTTATGAATATCTATAAATTTTCACATTAAAAAAAAAAAAAAAAATTAAAAAATTCGAAGTTATAGCTTCAAGATCGACTTTACTAGAAATATTCATGTGATGAAACATATAAGTGAGTACTGGGTGTAAATAACGCGTCACAGGAAAACTATTTTTATCTCATTGAATAATATTGTCAATATTAACGACATACGTTTAACATATTGGCTTGTGATATGTATATTTTTTAGCCAATATCATTATTACAGCTGTATACATGCTTTTATTCTCTCCTTTCGATTTATTATGATGATGTTTAACATATTTTACGGAATTTATATACATATATGTTTCCTTTTTTCATTATTTAGCCAAAAAAAAAAAAAAAATCGGAATTTTTCATCACCTAAGAATATATATATATATTTTTTTCTCTCAATATAATAATGTAAGAAACAGAATACGAATTCCGTAAACTATGTATACATACTTATTTATACCCATCTTTCGACTGTTTGTACAGATGTATTGTTGACAAAATACTTTGAACCGACACACACGACACCGTCATAACATAATTATATACTCCATTGAATTCTTTACCGGTTAATTATATATACGGTTTCGAATTCATTCGGTTGAAAATTCTACTTCTAATTATTCAGGTGATAAGAATTGTTTAAAAGACGTACACAATTCGGAATCGAATACGTTGTAAAATGTTATCGAAGAAAAGAAGAAAAATCAAAAACATGTATTCGTGTTTTTTCTTTTCAAGTTTACAAAAAATCTGCTATAGAAACAAACGACAAGTTTCATAAAAATGTATGTGAAGCAGTTAACACATACTTTTTGGATCCTTAAAATTCAACTTTTTCAATATTTCAACATTCATATAACAGTTTTGAACGATTCAAAATCATTCGGAAAATTTCATAGCCAAGATTTATACTGAATTTTGTATACAGATTTTTTTTTAAATTCCGCCGCATACTCATATGATATGGAAATTCGTGATAATTTCATTCAAAAATTGGTTCCCAATGCTACAATAATTGACGAATTATCGGATCATAAAATATTGCTGAAGGAACCAAAAAATGAAAATTCGAAGCTTTTGATTGGATGGGCTGTTTATAATTGACTGAAACACAGCCTTTTCACTGAAAACTAAAAACGAACCATAGTATGTCTTGAATCTCGAAAACGGTTTCATGAATTTAATCGAACCGCATATCAATATTGAGATACAATGATTGAGACACAAATATGAAATTTCAAGATCTTTTATTCAGATCAAGAATTTCAGGCTCGCTGGTCACGGATCTGAAGTCAGTTTTGCAATATAAAAAATTGTAAATCCAATTTACTCAGGAGAAACTAAAAACATTTGAAATCTTGTAAAAATTCGTTCCAGCTCGAAGGTTTTTTGAACCGCTGATGACGAATCTGAGACACTAATGTTCTCGTCAACTTCCGGTTGGCTTTATGAGCCCATGAGGACCATCTTCGTGATATACTGAAGAATCTTTCGATCCGAAGATTGAAAGATTCTTCGGTATTGATATTAAGTCTTCGGTATGCTTTGTCATCGTCGTTTGCGTGCTTGTTACAAAAGGCCTCCGCCTTTTTTTCAGAACGTTCAATTCTTATGTATTATATCTTTTTTGTTCTTTTTTTTTTATCGTGACGTAACGCGGTATTCGTAATTGGCAACGTTTCATTCATGATTCAAACCTTCGAAATCTCTCTTTCTTCGATTCTAATATGACGTATGGTATAGTGTGTTGGATTGTTATAACGCCTATTCACTTCGGATGAAAGATAATAAAAAAAATGCACGTCATAAGACTGTTTCCCATGTTTCCCCGATTCATTCAGTCATTTTTGTCTCTCAAAATCGAAAAATTGAATTTTTCAAAAATCACTTGTCGTAATGGTTTCAGACACACGGTTGATCCGATCATGTCCCTCGACGTCTCATTTTCTTCGGAGAGAAATTCTTCATGATATGAATGAGGGAAACTGAGAAAAAAAATCCTGTGATAAGTTATGGTCAGTTATCAAAACGTTTAACGACAATCTAGTCACTATTTTGCTGATAACTTGGTCCAAAAATTTTCTTTTTTAATTTCCCTCGGTCACACGATGGAGGATTGCTCTCCGAAGAAAATGAGACGTCGAGAGACGTAATCGGATCAACCGTGTGCCTGGAGACCTTATGACAAGTGATTTTTGAAAAAGTCAATTTTTCGATGTATAGGATAATAATGATTTTTTTGTGACAAGTGACTCTGAGTATATGATTTAACAACTCTAGCATGCAAATGACAATTTTACGACTTGTTATTACAACATCGTACATTTTCATACGGACGTAACTTCGATAAAATCATTATAGTAATAATCCGTAGTAAATAGTAAAACTCGAATCGTTTAAATTTATCCTGTTTTTCGCTTTTCCAGTGCCGGATTCAGAAGATAAGGCTTTTTTTTCTAGCACTTCGATTAGAAGAAAAAATCGTTATTCCATAATGTTTCACGTTATTTTTAAATTGGCATATAAAAAAAATCTGTTCTGACTTTTACTGTCTTTGAAGTTTTCCCCGATTTAAAGTCAATTTTTATCTCTTCAGAATTATTACAATTTCATTTGAACTGACGACCGTATAGATAATTGTAATTCCTAATCGGTTGTAATCGGAAATTAAATGAAAGAAAAAATCAAACAGAAAGTAGACTTTTAAAAATTCAATAAAAATCATCTTTTCAACTTTTTTTGTTCACCACGTTATATGATACATTTCATGTTATCGATAGCCGGCACTGATATCCTCGATATAATTATTAAAGAACATTTGAATATGTCACTTGGAGGTTTTTTGCCCTCTTCTGGCCACATTCGACCCGTTACGAAACAAACTAAAACAACAAAAAATTGTTATTCAAGTCGGTTGGAAAATTAAAAAAAAAATTGAAAGTCGCGTCAACGGATACTAATGATCTTATAACGAGTCTGTGATCAATTGTCATGCACAACAAATGTATACAATAATTTACGAACACACATTAAGAAAATATGCTTTGAAGAAAAATTTGTCACGGCAGTGGTTCGAAATAATTATTTTAACCTTCCAGCTCAGTATCTCATTCGCTATATACGAATATATGTACGTTCGATATATGTATATATACTCTGATTATTACATAAACATTATTTTATGGATGGCCGTGAACTTGCTTATTACAATTTACTTTATCGTTATTACGTCCGATCGTATGATGTGTATAAAAAATTGTTCCTTGTCTAGTTCATATATAATAATCATAAATTCGCAGTAATATCTGCGTTTTAAGGCTCTATAAAAAAAAAATAAAAAAACATTTATGAGGGAAAAAGAAGGTCTCAACTTATCAGATTAAAATTCCATAAAAATTATACCCACCTTAAATTTTCTAGCGATTATAAGATTATATGAGATTATATATGAAAATTATTTCAACTCTAGATATTTATCTGCGTAATTTTATACAATTTTTTCAACTAAATCATATAAAATTATATGAAATTATGTCAGGAAAAAATCGAAACTACATAACATAGACTTTAGTCTGATATAATTTGAGTTGATTCAAGCGTCACTCATTTAATAAGTATAATTATTGAGATTAATCTACGGTTGAGGTTTTATAATTGCACTTGAATTTATGGATTATTAGTTATTATTCACTGTTTTTTTTTTATCTTGTTTCTTTTTTTTTTTCATTCGATATACTCAATCCCGTGAAGATTATATTGTATCCAAAGATCGTTTGAAATTATGAAGTCAAATCATACAGCCTGCGCAAGCAGCACTTATGTATTCGCGTTAGGTCATATTTTTTATGCACATTATATGTATGTATATATACATATACCTAAGCCAGCGTCTCGCGAACAATCAAGTAGTACATGGAAAATAATGTCAAATGAGAAACGTGCGTGTGTTTGATACCCACAATTTATAAAAGAGAAAAGGAACTTTTTTTTCTCTTCATCTCTTTTGTTCCTTTCAATTTTCGCTCTGCAATTCCATTATCACAATCACGACCGTCTCTAACCTTGAAAAATGTCAACAAGTTATGACATTATGATAAACGGCTCGATTTCTAACCAAGGTTTTTATTATCTTTGATGTGAAATTGGCTGTGAATGGTTTCATAGCACAAGTTTATCCGATTGATGAACCTCCAAAAACTTTGGTTGAATCGAAAATTCTGAGATACGACGTTGTTCAACAAAATTCTATGTTTTTGGAATAAATTCTGAACTACGATGTTTTTATAAAAAATATTGACATACGATGTTTTTGGAATAAATTCTGAACTACGATGTTTTTCAAGGAAATATTGAGATATGATGTTTTTGGAATCAATTCTGAACTACGATGTTTTTAAGGGGAATATTGAGTCAAGATGTTTTGGGAATCAATTCTGAACTACGATGTTTTTATAAAGAATATTGAGATACAATGTTTTTGGACTGAATTCTGAACTACGATGTTACTACAGGAAATATTGAGATACGATGTTGTTGAACTAAATTCTGAACTACGATGTTTTTGTATGAAATATTGAGATACGATGCTGTTGAACTAAATACTGAACTGCGATGTTTTTTAATTTAAAAAAATATTGATACGATGTTGTTGAACTAAAATCTGAACTAGGATGTTTTTATAAACAATATTGAGATACGATGTTTTAGGAATCAATTCTTAACTAAAATGTTTTTATAAACAATATTGAGATACGATGTTTTTTGAATAAATTCTGAACTACGATGTTTTTATATGAAATATTGAGATACGATATTGTTGAACTAAATACTGAACTGCGATGTTTTTCTATAAAAAATATTGATACGATGTTGTTGAACTAAAATCTGAACTACGATGATTTGAAAGGAAATTCTGAGATATGATGTTTTTGGACTAGAATCTGAACTTTCATTCATTTTGGAAGAAATACTGAGATGTAATCGTGTTAGGCTAAATTCTGAATTGCTATGATTTTTGAGGAAATACTGAGATATGATGTTGTTGAAGAAAAGTTCTGAACTACGACGTTGTTGAACGAACTTTTTAACTGCGATGTTTTGAAGAAAATACTGAACATGTGGTGTCGTTAACTCTGATTCTGTTCTGCATATCTTCGATCTATAACTCAATTAATGATCCAAAATCAAACTTCTATATCGAACTAATTTGAAGCAATTAGCCGAGGATTAGAAACTGCGTATCTGACAGACAGTTCAGTGTTTTTCTATTGAAAGAGTCAAAAGTTTCTTTTTTCTACGAAAAATACGTCTTGGCTATAAAATCTTTCTCGATTTGCGAGAGATTTTTGGTCACTTCATTCATCACCACAAAGTTAAGAATATTAGTCTTGTTCATTTTTTGTTCGATGTTAGTGGAATTATTTATTGCCATTAATCAAAAATCGAGACTTAATTAATCGTACCTTGTTTTCGATGAAAAATAAATTCAGACTCGATAATTATAATAGCCGTAATTATGTTGTACAGAGGAAAAAGTGTTTTATACATGTGTACAAAATTGTTGTTGTTATCGAATAATGAATGAAACGTAAATACTTGAAGGAACGTAGTTTGTTGCTCGTGTATTTTTTTATTTTGCATCGTTGGTGTCAATTTATTTATGGATCATGTGTGTCCAAATATTGCAAAAATAGACGTACATATTTACTGTAAAAGTTTAGATCCATATAATTGTACGCTAAACGCGGAGGAGTAGCTTTGACATGCGGTTAGCACAATTCTGTTAAAAATGACGAAAATATGTTAGCTGCGCAAATACCTAGATCTGCTCAAAATGATTGTAAAACTAAAGTGCTAAACTTATTTGAAAGATACTGTTAATTCAGATGCAAATTGAACGTTCTCTAAAATTGAATGAATTGAAAACTGAAACTGGACGGCTCGGTCCGTCGTCTGGAATCAAAGGTGCTTGAATTCAGTTTTTTTTATCATATCTCGACAACTGTTGATCCTATCGACACGGAGGTTATTACAAAAAATAAAGACTATTGAATTCTCTACAACAAAGGTGGAATACATTTTTTTCATATCTTTGATAGTTTTTGTGTAATATAAGGCTAAAAGTATCGATATCTGTATTTGCCCAGGTTGCCTTGTGAGAATTATGTGCGTATCCACTGGTGTATCAGAGACAAACTATCAACGATACGAGAAAAATGTATTATACCTTTGTTGTAGAGAATTTAGTAAGCTTCATTTTTTATAATAGCCTCCGTGACGATAGAATCAATAGTTGCTGAGATATGAGCGAAAAACTGATTCGGAACACTCTAGCATCACAGATTCAGTCTATTATTCAACTCGATCCAAAATCATACTTCGGGACGCTTTATATTAGTTTTATTTTGTGATAGTCATTATTGATGTAGTCATTCGTTGGATGACGTTAACCTGAAATAGGTTATAGTAATGATTTGGTGAAATCGTGAGAATATAATGGCAACCGCTTCCGATCCGGCCTTCGAGAAAATTATCAGATCGGAATTATTATCGTCATTGAATTTATTCTAGCATGATATCTATAAAAAATATATATACATATATATTCGAGGACGCGACAGCACAGTGACGCCCAGCTCGCTCTGTATTGTTTGCGGTGGTCAGATTTATCATACAGTCACCCTCAAAGATAATTGTTACAGTTTACAGTCCGCGTGATCCCTGAGTCTCATTGTTATTATTTAAAGAGACTAAAATAAACGCGTGTTAAGAAATGTGAGATTATGAAAAAAAATAAAATTCCAATTATTCAACGATGCTAATAATAGATGACAAAATTGACCAAAGATCAACGGAAATGTTAGAAACATTTGGAGAATTTTGGAAAAAAAAGTTTGAAAATCCGTAAAGAAGAAAAAAATCGTAAATAATTGATAAAACTTGAATAATATTTTCAAATGTTTTTTTTTTTCAAATTTCAAAGACAAAAACCAAAAAAAAAAAAAAACTCGACGTGAATTTAGAGAGAGAAACAATTTATAAAAATTGAAAAAAACAACCAAAAAAAACTCAAAATAAATGACAAAAATTTGGAAAAGTTGAAAAAAAACTCAAAAAACTGAGAATGTTCGAAAAAATTAGGAAAATTTATTTAAAAATTCTTGAAAAAATTGAAAATGCTTGAAAATACACAAAATAAATTTTCATTTCAGTTGTTTTTTCTTATATTGTTTTCAGTTTTGGAGCAGCGTGCAGCAGCTTCTCGAGATCCTGACTGTCGAGGAGGAGACGCGGAAAGTCTTCCGTCATACACGTTGGTCTCGGGTCTACCAAGTTACGACGAAGCTCTTGAGCAACTGAAGCAAGTACATGCAATGCGTCGCGGGATCGATCACGTCGTTATTCCAGTCGATTGCGATAAGCAGGTAGAAGCCGAAACAACTACGTCGTCTCCATCGGCGGGTATCGGACCGGCTAGTAATTCATTGACCACAATGAGTCATCACAGCTACGTACAGAGCAATCAAATGTCGAGGTTGTCGGTTACTGAATTATTACAATTCTATAAAATTCAACAACAACAACAACAACAACAACAACAAATGACCCCGACGAATAATTCGATTGATGGAATTCCGGTCAAACTTCAATAGAAAATTAATATAAATGTCAGGTTTTTTTTTTTTTATATAATAAATCTACTAAGTTAAAGTATATATTAGTGATAATATGATTTGCACTGATGTATATTGATTATTGATTAATTATACGTATATGATTATAATAAGTGTTTTATAAATTTGTATTTATAGATCGTTTGAATTTAAAAATATTATATATACCTTATTTTATTATTTTTCAATCATATCTAGGCACGATATTTACAATATTATTCCTTTTAACGATGTTTCAATGATTGAGTATTTATGTCCACTCAAATTAGATAATAGGAAAATTGATTAGTAAAGGTCTACAAATTTGGCTCGATCTACTATATTGAATCAAAGGGACTTGAAATCAGTTTTTTCATCATATCTCGACAACTATTCATCCTATCGTCACCGAGGTTATTATGAAAAATGAAGATTACTAAATGCTCTACAAGAAAGGTTCCATACATTTTTCTCCTATCTTTAATAGTTTGTCTCTAATACATCAGTGAATACGTACATAATTATCACAAGGTTTGGTACAAATATCGATACCTTCAACCGTGTATTACACGAAAACTATAGAAGATATGAGAAAAATGTATTGTATCTTTATTGTAGAGAATTCAATAAGCTTTATTTTTTGTAATAACCTTTGTGACGATAGCATCGATAGTTGTCGAGATATAATGAAAAAACTGAATTCGTCCACTTAGAGGTCAGCACCGTCAGTCCATTCATCAATACTTTACCAATTAATATTTTCGTTTTTGCTAATTTGACTGAACTGCTAATAAGAGCAGCATTCTCGATTTTTTTTTCATAAAATGGCGAAATTCACAACTTCTTATTGACAATATTGACCAACCCAGTACGTGAAATGACCATAATTCAAAACAAACTCTATGGATTATTGTATACCATTAAACCCAAGGTTCAACAAGTTGTTGTTGATAGGTAAAATATTAGGTTCATAAATATACTATGTATAATTATAAATATAGTATATATACATGCTCCAACACGGTGAGAGAAAAGAACTATCAAAGCATAATGAATTATGTGTCTAATGGAACATTAATTTTTCGTTTAGTTTATTTCTTTTATACTGTGTAGAGTGATATTGAATAGTAATTACTAATTAGTATGATGTAAATTTAAAAAGACCAGATTCTAAGCAATCTAAATTAGTAATTGTCCTATGGACGTAAAATTGTGATATTAACATGTACCGCATGTATTACATACCATATACATCATAAATACATAAATAATTATACATGTATTCCAACATAGTGACTTATTATACAGTACATAGGTATTATATATATTATTTTAACCATCTACGTATTCGAATTTAATTTATTTTTATCCTCGTTTTTATCTCATTTTCAGCTATTATCAATCGTACTTGCATATTACTATTTATGTAATATGTATGAATTTTTATGAAAACAAAAACAGAGAAAGAAAACTAACAGAATTCTGATCAAAGCGAATTAAAAAGTTTGAAAAAAAAAACAATAAAATAACTATGAATACAAATATTACTATTCCTTATTTACCCATCGTTAAAAAAAAGTACTATTTTACGGTAACAATTAATACTTCGGGATAAGATAAAAATCGGAAAAAAATCAACCACAATCAAGACAATCAAAGTATCAACGTTGAATAATAATAATGCCCAAAAGTTATCAATAAATTGTTTAAACAAAACATTGGTTAACAAATTCTCCGGTGACGTTATTTTTTGTTCATCTCAAATAGACCGAATCCATTTCAAATCGGGCAGGCTGGAAATCGTGATATCATGAAATTTTTTCATTTTGGAATTCGAAGAAAAATTTGAGGATTTTTGAAAATTGACGGAATGACGTGCATTTTTAAAAAATTAGGGAAACCCGATTTTCTCGAAAAGTGATTTTTTGATTTTCTCAAAAATTTCACACAATATGTGGGGTGATATGACGGATATATCCTCGAAGTTTCATCGATGCTAAAACACTGCTTCATATCGAGAAAAAATATTTCGTGCGTCACTGAAATTCGTCAATTCCTGTGCTGGTGTCGACTTTGTGGGCGTCTTTGAGATGTGTACAGATTTTTCGATCCAAATAATATCACTAAAACTTGATACATACGTACCTGAGGGAGTAAATGACCAAATGCCGTATGATGTATAACATCGTAGACCGAATATTGATCTGCTAATAAAGACTATCACGAAAAAAATACCAAATTAAAAATCAGGGATTTATTGTAGTAATAACAATATCGTATATTAATATTGTTGAGTATGCTTCTATTTTCGTGGTATGGTATAGAGTGAGGTATAGGGGATCAAATGTTAAAATGCAACAAAAATGTGAACGGGACAGAAATGCGTGCAAAACGAAAGTAACAACAATGCGGATGAAAAAAGTTTGCAAAAGACAAAAGATGAAAAAAGAAGGAAAATGGAAAAAGATTATGGATGATCGATGTGTCAGATTGTGACCGATCCAAATGTATGGTTAATCTATCAGATTGTTACCGATCATCGATCTGTCAGGATTAGATTTTGTTTAAACTTCATTTTAAGAGAATTCAAATCAAAATGCGACAGATACAAATATATCAAAACAAAATGCACTAAGAACGAGAGAACAGGTGACATTTTCAATGCCTTCAGAGGCTTGCATTACACACAAGGTCTGTAGATTTTATCATTATATTATTATTAGCATTGAAAATGCTTCCATTTTCGGGTCAGTAGTGAGTTCTGTGGGATCAAATCTTGAAATGATGCAACGGAAGCGATGCAACGGAAGCGATACAATGGAAGCAATGCAACGGAAGCGCGTAATGAAAAGTTGAAGAAATAAATAATAAAAGAACAAGAACAATAGAACGAGGGACATTTAGGTGATGTAGATTTCACTGTGCATATAATGATTCTTAGTTTAATCATAGATGGCAATAGCAATAGCGCAGCATGTAATTAACCGCTGCGTGAGAAAAAGTTTATAAATAAATAAATGAACAAAAACAATAGAACGAGGGACATTTCGGTAATGTAGATTTCACGGTGCAAATGATGATTGGTACTGTAATCATAGATGGCAATAATAATAGCGCAGCATGTAAATTCAGAGATTCAGATGAATAAATGCACGAAAACTAAGATAACGAAGGACATTTTCAATGCATCAGCTGCTTGCGTTACATGCAAGATCTGTAGATTTTATACTATTATTATATTATATTATATTTTTTATAGATATAGTATTTAATATTATGTAGTTATGATCATATTATTATTGTACGATATTGTTATTACTACAATAAATCCCTGATTGTAAATTTTGTATTTTTTTCGTGGTAGTCTTATACATCATACGGTATTTGGCCATGTACTCCCTCAGGTACGTATGTATCAAGTTTCGGTAATATTATTTGGATCGAAAAATCTGTACACATCTCAACGACGCTCACAAAGTAGACACCAGCACAGGAATTGACGAATTTCAGTGACGCACGAAATTTTTTTTTCTCGATATGAAGCAGTGTTTTAGCATCGATGAAACTCATAGGATATATCCGTCGTATTACCCCACATATTGTGTAAAATTTTTGAGAAAATAAAAAAATCACTTTTCGAGAAAAACGGGTTTCCATAATTTTCGAAAAATGAACGTCGATCCGTCAATTTTCAAAAATCCTCAAATTTTTCTTCGAATTCCAAAAGAGTGCGAAAAACCCTACAAAATGAGACCACGATGAAGTATTTGCGATGATCCGTTCCGCAGATATAGCGTTATTAAGAAAAAAAGTGTTCCCTTTCCAAGAACTTTGGTAGCGCACGATTAAATGTTCAAATAGCCGTAATTTCGTAGCAAGATTTTTTTTTCCAAAACAAAAAAATACGGGTCACTTTTTTTTCGTCGAACAACAACATATTTCAATTTGAAAAAATTCCGTGAAATCACGATTTCCATTTTAGCCTTGCCTGCCCGATTTGAGATGGATTCGGTCAATAAATGCCCTAATTTTTCTGAATACACATGAATTTTTCAAGAATTTTATCACTGTTTTGAAATTTCCGTTTTCGAAAATCTCCAAATTTTGAAAAATGGAAAAAATCAGAATTTTGGATATATTTTTGTGAAAACGATGTAGATTATAATTCCGAAGTTTCCGTCGCGTGGAACAAATAGTTTCGTAAATACTGCAGCCCTTGCAAATTTTCGAAAATGGAAATTTCAAAATAGTAACAAAATTCTTAAAAAATGCACGTGTGTTCAGAAAAATTAGGGCATTTATTTGAGATGAAAAAAAAATAACGTGACCAGAGAATTTGTTGAACAATATTTTGTTTAAACAATTTATTGATAACTTTAGGGCATTATCATTATTCAAAATGAATACTCTTATCACCTTTATCACGGATGATTTTTGTCCGATTTTTATCTCATCTTAGCCCTCGAAACTGAATAATTTTTCTAATTCTTGCAATGTCGTACACCATGAAAAAAAAAAACCAAGAACCGATCAATCGACCTTTACCTCAAATTACGAGTGGAATTTTAAGACACATTATCATTAACCAGAAAACAACTCCTCGAAACCGTTTTGGGAAGTTTTTCATTGATGATGATCTTGGAACTGGATTGAGCAGAGAGTTGATAAACCACTTATTTTTCGATCAAAGCCTTCGATTCAAAGCAAAATCGTCTCGATATGAAGTGTGAATCATTTGCACTTTTATTGGACGACATAAAATAAAAATTTACGATTATTTTCCGTTCGAAGCTATAAAAAAAAAATGTTTTGAACGTCACAAGATATGGTGAATGCTTCTTTCGTCCGATAAGTGATATTTAACAGCGAATTGTTTTCACGCGTAGTAATCGATACATGCGAAGAAGAAACTTGAAAAACAATTCACCCAAACTGCGTCATTAGAATATATATAAAAATTGTTTTCTTACGATTATTATTATCATTATTATACAGCAAATTTAGGTATTGTAATTCGTTATCTTCTGCTGTCATCGACAAGAAACAATACATCAACCAAACTACTTTCATTTCACCACAATTTTCATATGCATAACATTTTGGTTGACAGAAGTTTATAATAGTTATTGAATAATATGAATGGTAACATTAAAAATTGAATATATTGCAATAATTTCGCACTAAACATTAATTTTAATGATGATTATGAAAACTTTCTATTAGATGACGTAAACGCGAGAATAAATTGGGCTTGCTGACCGCGATCGCGTCAAACACAATTGAATTCCAAATCGGCTGAAAGAAAGATAACAAAATGACAAAATCTGCCGGCATGGCACTATATGCGTCACGTAATAACGTACGCGTTATTAAAAGTCAATTTTATCGATCAAATGAACCGTCAAATTATGCTAATCAGGGATGCCGCGGACACTTGTGTCCTTATCTCATCCAATTCTCATCTGTTCACACATAGAAATAAGAACACGTAACGAATTTTGGTATGTAGTATTGAACCGAATATTGGCCAGGTCGCCAATAAAATTTAACCGAAGTTTCGTCAATTTCCCACTTTTAATACAATTTTTTCATTTTTTTAATAGAATGAATTTTTTGTTCCTATTTTGTTTGGTATCGTTGTGTTCAGAATTTGATGTAGAACCTAAAGCGGACAGTGCCGATGCGATATAGTGGTCACGGAGTCAGATGGTACAGTGCTAATCGTCGTGTGGCGGGAGGCGGCTATCGGACACCATTATTGACGCGGACTGTACACCACAGCCCACAGGCATCGCAATCGAACGGGTTTCATAGACTCGCCTCGAGATGTCGACACCGTCCGATGGCCCGTGGCTCCATTCGACTTTCTTCTTTTTCTAAACACCTACATATATGTATGTATTTCGGATTTCCTTCTCTTCCTCGATCCTCGCGCGCTCTACTTTACCAAATAATAATAATAAAACAAAACTCCGTTAAAGAAACATGGCGTCCACGAAGTAAAAACATCGAGTTACAAGTGCGATCATATTATATAGAAGAAATGTGACGTATTAGAGGATCAGAGGAGCTAAAAAAAAAAAAAAGAACTCAGCGTCATTTCATCTAACGAAACAAAATCGCGTGCGCGTTCGAGTAAAAACAAAAAACTGCCGCTCCGCGACCGTTTTTTTTTTATATACTTTTTTCCTACAATTGAAACAGAGGATAATTTAAAAAAAAATATATCGTTGTGAAAAATTCTATCAGACTATGAGAAATAATCTCTAATCCAAATACGCTTCCAATATATTGAAAAAATAAAAATCGTTGGTCTTGTTATTATGACAGACTGAAATCCCCTGCTGCTAGCAGCTCCGATTGTCCGTGTGAAATAAAAAAACGTCCAAATATTTTTTCTCTACAATCACAATTTTAGTAGACGGATAACAACACAGTTTTATTGTTCAACGATCTACTAGGTAAGCGCATACCATATATTATTTCATACAGAAACGACTATATTCAAACAACAACAAAAATCTTAACGGTACATAACCCTACTTTTCTTCCTCCTCTCATATACATGCATGTATCTATTTATACGATTACGTGGCCCTTCCGTTATTCTCAATATCGAGTTTAAAAACAAACGAGAATCTTTTCCAATCTAAAAAAAAAAAAAAAAAAAAACCGCTTATTCTCAACAGGTTACGCATAAGATGTGGTTGAAGGTGATACCGATGAAGCAGAGTCATGAGAAACAGAACATTTTTGTTATCGTTACGTTCGGAGTGTCGTTTCTCCTTTTCTTACCTCATATTGCGTCGTTATATCGCCCAAATTTGAACATTTGCTCGTCTTGATCACTTTAAAACGGTAATGAAGTTATCGTCGCTTCATATTTATCAAAGATTATCGTTTTTCAGTCCATTTGAAGCCTGATTTGGTCATGCGGTGATCAGAAATGATGAAAAAATGTCATTATTCTTGCTATTCTCCATCGATTGGGGTGATATGTCACTTGGAGTCGAAAGTAAACCCCTTTCATAGTCTGCAGAAACATCGGGCTCATAGCGAGTCAATTTTCTGACTATTTTTCAAAGATTTGAGTTTTGCGCTGCCCCAATATCTTCTTTTTTAATCAAATCTGTTCGGTACCCTGCAAACTCGCTTCAAATTATTCTTTCGTTCGACTCCAATTGAAATTACAACGTTTCTCAGTCACTTTTTGGAGTCTAGATGCGAGTATTAGAAGCGACGTGGCGAATAACGATTTAATTCCCTTCGCTTCTCTTCTGCTCACGCTAGAATGGGGAGTCATCATCTGTACAGTCTCTCCTGGGGGGAGTTTGGAAGTTCGCTAGCATCTGCGGCGCAGTTGTTGAGAGGCCACGGAGAACTTGTAGACGTTACTTTGGCCGCCGGTGGCAGAAGCTTCGCTGCGCATAAGATCGTGCTCTGTGCCGCTAGCCCGTTCCTTCTGGATTTGCTGAAGGTGCGGTAAAAAAACAACTGCGAATATGATAATGTTTACATTTTTCTTGCAGTTAGAAAAAAATAGAACCGAGAAATCAAAGTCGATTCTGAAAATCAAGGAAAAGAAACAATGAAAATCTGATTGAAAACCTTCATCGATGATTTTATGCTTTATTTATCCAAAAACGATTGAAAAAACTGAAGAATCTATAATTTTTTAGCTTCACTTTCATTCAAGTCTTTCAAAAGGCTGAGATATCCGATAAAAAGTCGAAAAAAGGGGATTGATTCCTGTTTTCACCATTTTAGAGCACTCCGTGCCAGCATCCGATGATAATGCTAGCAGATTATGTTTACATTTTTCTTGCAGTTATAAAAAAATAGAACCGAGAAATCAAAGTCGATTCTGAAAATCAAGGAAAATAAATAATGAAAATCTGATTGAAAACCTTCATCGATGGTTTTATGCTTTATTTATCTAAAAACGATTGAAAAAACTGAAGAATCTATAATTTTTTAGCTTTACTTTCATTCAAGTCTTTTAAAAGGCTGAGATAGTCGATAAAAAGTCGAAGAAAGGGGATTGATTCCTGGTTTCACCATTTTAGAGCACTCCGTGCCAGCATCCGGTGATAATGCTAGCAGGTATCGGAGCCGATGACTTGGAATCGTTGCTCGAGTTTGTTTATCGAGGTGAAATCAGCGTGGAGCCTTCGCAGCTTCCGTCTCTCCTGCAGGCGGCCCATTGCTTGAATATTCACGGTCTGACGCCTCCGACGGTTCTGACGGAGGTGAATAACGAGACTGGAAGAAAATCTGCGCATCAACGTCCTGAATGTTGTGAATTTCTTTTAGAACGGAGAGGAAATCCCCTTGTCTGCTATCCCAGCGGCTAGCGAAGCCCTCGCCAGGGACGTTATAAACTCGTATATGCCTTCGCGACGGAGAAAAAGACGCACCAAGTCGTCATCTTCGTCGTCTTGCAAGTGGCCAAGGACGGAGGAAAATCAAGACTCCGAGAATCGATCCGAGGACAGGACTGCGGATTACGATAGAAAAAACGAAGAGAACCAAGGAGACGATGGAGGTGAGGTGATTCGTGATTCGACGATATCCCCGTTATTATGTCTTTTTCTGTCTCCGATTTCATTTCTTGGTCATAATTTTCTTCCCGATTCTTTGTGTTTTTACTTATTCTCAGATTATATTGTCACTGCGGACACAAGCACAACCATCAATCGGGTTGAACTGCTAGAAGATTTGACTCTCGCATATTATTGTCAGCGACGGTAAACTCAGAGCGGATCAGGAAATTACGTGAAAATTCCGTGGAATCAAAGACTGCGGCGAATTTCAGACTCAGATCGTCCAAATTAGGAGCGGAATCAATTTTCTGAAGATATCTCCGATTCTTTTCAACTCAAATTTCATCAGACATTGACATAGCTCGAATTCGTGATTCAGATCCTTTTTCTCTCCCTAAAATCTCGTTTTCAAATCGATTTTCATGCCTCAAACGTCTTTGAATCGGAGACTGACTCGAATTGCAGAGTAAAATTTAGATTTTAATATCAAAAACGCTGAATAAGCTCCTCAAAATCAAAAACTGACTCACTAATTGAAAGTTTTCATCTCTGAGACTTTAGTTTAGCTCCTATTAATCGATAAAATCCTTCGCTTAGTCCTAAATTCGACTGTAGAATCGACTTTCTGTCCCAAAACCGTTTTTTCAGTTTCCTATTCGCTCAAATCAAAGACGAGCTTCAAGCGGTATCGCAGTGTTTGATAGACCGAAATTAAAAAATGTAGACATCGGCGAATTGATAATGAAAAATTAACAAAAAATGAATGAGATCAGTTCAGCCCTGAATGGTAACATTGTGTTTGTGTCTGTCAACAGTTACCGAACGTTCGGAATATTCTAATCACCACCACCACGCCGGGTCTCGTTCGCCCCAAGCCCACCACTCCGTGCCGTTGACCTGCGAGGATTCTCAAGCAACCGTCACTCAGGATCTTCCGGACTCCGAGCAGCCCCACTTGCACACGTTGATGCCGATGCAGCAGTACTCGCCGCTGCACATTCCTTCCTTTCCAAACTCGTTGAACATCGGCCTCCCCCCGAGCGTTCCGATCCCGATAAGCGCCTCGACGCCCGGATGCAACTCGGTCAGCGCCATGATGACGGGGGCTTCGAAGATTCGAGGAGCCTCCGACTGCCCTGGAGTCTGTCCGCTCTGCGGAGCCACGCTGCGCCAGGCGAGGAACCTCCGACGGCACCTTTTGTCCTCTTGCAAATATCGGTTCAGCGCCAACTCCGGCCAGCACGCGACCAGCTCGGACCCGATGATCATAGAGATTAAACCGGAACTCGAGATCCCGGGGTACACCGGACACTCCGTTAACTACGGAACGGACAGCGGGAGCAGCGGATGCGAACAAATAGAGTGCAAGCCCAGCCCGCTTCCCTCGTCTTCGCCGCACGGATCGCTCGTATCACCTCACAGCAATATATCATCGCCTACCATCGCTAGATGAAATAGAATCCCTCGGGATGAGACTGGCGGAGGATAGATTTTTTTTGTTTCAAACGTACTTAATATGCAAGGTTTTTTTCACCTAGGAGAATTTATGAGAATTAATTCGTTAGTTGTAAAAATGTCTTTCTTTTTTTCTTTTCACTTCGAATACGTGAAAACCGTTTCGATTCAGATTGCGAAAATACTTTATTGGTCTAAATAGGAGTCGAATAGTTGAACTAAACATGAATTTCAACTATGAGGATCAAATTATCATCACTGGAGCGAATTTTGCTGAAAATATCAATGAATCTACGCAAAGAATTTATTATGAACTAATATAATATCAAATTTGTTCATTATATTCAAAAGAAAATCTCAAATTTTCGATCAGAGGTTGAAAAAAAAACTTTGAGTACCAATTTTCATCCAAATTGAAATGTTTTTAGTTTTTTTGTTTCTAAAAAATTACTAAAACCGATGAAAGCAATGTAATGTAATCAGTTTCAAATTTTGTGAAAGCCGCGTTTAAATTACTATGCCGCATACATGACAAAACTATTATTATATTACATTATACCTACGTAGGAAAAAATTAGTTAATAGAATACGTATAATTATTAAGTATAATTTTGAGGCGGGTTCAAAATCCCGAACGATTTTGCGCGGAAAGGTCATAATTCCGAATTTAAAAGTACCGAATGGCATAATTCCGAATTGAGAAGTAACCGAAAGGCCATAATTCCGAATTTTAAAGTACCGAATGGCATAATTCCGAATTGAGAAGTAACCGAAAGGCCATAATTCCGAATTTTAAAGTACCGAATGGCATAATTCCGAATTGAAAAGTAACCGAAGGGCCATAATTCCGAAATTTAGAGTATGGAATGGCCATAATTCCGAATTTTAAAGTACCGAATGGCATAATTCCGAATTGAAAAGTAACCGAAAGGCCATAATTCCGAATTTTAAAGTACCGAATGGCATAATTCCGAATTGAAAAGTAAACTGAAAGGCCATAATTCCGAATTTTAAAGTACCGAATGGCATAATTCCGAATTCGAATTGAATTTTAAAAAATGGTAACCGAAAGGCCATAATTCCGAATTTAAAAGTACCGAATGGCATAATTCGGAATTGAAAAGTAACCGAAAGGCCATAATTCCGAATTTTGAAGTACCGAATGGCATAATTCGGAATTGAAAAGTAACCGAAAGGCCATAATTCCGAATTTTAAAGTACCGAATGGCATAATTCCGAATTGAAAAGTAACCGAAAGGCCATAATTCCGAATTTTAAAGTACCGAATGGCATAATTCCGAATTGAAAAGTAACCGAAAGGCCATAATTCCGAATTTTAAAGTACCGAATGGCATAATTCCGAATTGAAAAGTAACCGAAAGGCCATAATTCCGAATTTTAAAGTACCGAATGGCATAATTCCGAATTGAAAAGTAACCGAAAGGCCATAATTCCGAATTTTAAAGTACCGAATGGCATAATTCCGAATTGAAAAGTAACCGAAAGGCCATAATTCCGAATTTTAAAGTACCGAATGGCATAATTCCGAATTGAAAAGTAACCGAAAGGCCATAATTCCGAATTTTAAAGTACCGAATGGCATAATTCCGAATTGAAAAGTAACCGAAAGGCCATAATTACGAATTTTTAAAGTACCGAATGGCATGATTCCGAATTGAAAAGTAACCGAAAGGCCATAATTCCGAATTTTAAAGTACCGAATGGCATGATTCCGAATAAAAAGTACCGAAATAAGAGTTTTGCATGAAAAAATGTGCAATACACCATTTCGGTACTTTTAAATTCGGAATTATGGCCTTTCGGTTACTTTTAAATTCGGAATTATGCTTTTCGGTTACTTTTCAATTCGGAATTATGGCCGTTCGGCACAAAGGCGTTCGGAATTTTGAGCCCGCCCCATAATTTTTGACGCTTTCGTATCCTTTTGTCCTCTTATATTATCGTCTGATGCAATCCCGTACTGATTTTAAATTGCATATGCGGTAATACGGGCAAATTTATGTTTAAATTTAGATCCCATGTACTAAAAGCTTCGAGGTTTATCACATCGCAATTCAATATATCGAAGCTTTTAATAATTCTTTTTATATTTTTATAAAAATTAGCACGTAATTTCGTTAAATATTTTAATTTCTCTCATTTATCTTATTCCTCGACGACGATGAGTACGATAATAATTTTACAATCGTGTCGGTGTGAGAAATACGGTTTTTTAGAGATTAGATATTTAAGAAAAACTGTAAATAATATATCATACCCAATAATTGACGCGAAATTATTGTACGGGGAGAAAACAATCTCAATAGATTTTTGTAAATAAAATATATTCATAGAATCAATGGCATCGACCAGTTGATTAAAATTATCCAAATCACCCAGCCGAGGAACTCGAGACACTTTTACAAACGATTCAATTATTTTCAGAAGACGCCGGTTCGAAGGCTCGAAGCACTTCCGATCAGCCCGCAACGTGTCCTTTGTGCGGGGCGATACTCCGCCAGTCTAGAAACCTACGGAGACATTTGGAGCTGCTTCATTTTGGCAACGGCAAACCTACTAAGGGCGGCGTTCGTGCTAAACACCGGAAGACCTCATCCAACGAAACGCACAGAGCCTCCGATGTTCAGACCGTCGCTCCTTTGTCCATGGTTTCTGGCATCTCTAATCTCAGTCTTCCTGGTGAGAGGAGAAAACCTCGGGTACAGTTCAGATGACGAGCACAAGACTGACTTTCTTTATTCCAACAGGTAACATGATGACTTCGAGCCCTGCGGAGGGCCCTCCCTACTCTTCGGATGGAGCGGCGAGCATGTTGAGCTGCTTGCTACCCCCGCTGTCCTCTTTGCCCTCGCTGGCTTCTCCCCACGACGTTTTTAGACACGGAGATATCCTCAGGGCTGGAGTTACTTACTACGATACTTCGAGACAGCAGTCTAGACACATTCACCGTGCGGATGTTACCTAGAAATAGTCTGACGAAGGACGATAATTGACAGAATTGGGCGGTTTTTTTTTAATTAATTGTATTCTGATTACAAATTACAAATGTAATGTTGTTTGTTTTCTATGTCTTTAAGAAGACAAGCTTTTTAAACTTGAGAGGGAATTGTAAATATCGTAGAGCAGTTTGAAAAGGTTTTTTTTAATGTTCTGCTCGATAACAGAAATTTTGGGCTCATTATTGGGGAATCTTTAGCTATTTGAAACGAGGAAGATAAAAAATGACCTTGTAATTGAAACGAAATGGGAAATAGAAGTCTAAAAAACAATGTGAAATAGATTTGCTATAGAAATAACGAGTAATTAACTAGAAGCAAATAGACTCTGCGAGGAGTGACTAAAGAACAATCTTTTAAAGCTAGTTTAATTGTACTGATAAGGAACAGGCAACCATTTTTTTCGTTTCTAATTGCCAAGCAATTAGTTACATATTCATTTTATTCATCTATCATTCTCTGTACTGAATAATAGGAGTCAATAAAACGCTAAATTATTATTATGAGCGCTTCTTCGTCGTGGAAATTGAATTATTGTAATTGATAAAGCAGAAAAAACAATCCGAGTAGACCTGAAAAAAGTTCTGACACAAAAAGAAGAGATATTATCGATATAAATTTAATTTACGTAACAGCAAATGACTTCTAAGATTCATTAGATATATTCTAATCTAAATCTAATCTAATTTACAAAAAAAAACGATGATTTCTTCAAATGAGCGCCTGGAAGGCGGCAACCGAAAATACGATCGTGTTGACTTTTTGCAGTCTTAGATCAAGGACACAGTCGATAAAACAGAAAAAAGTAGTGACACAATAAAAAGAGATATAATCGATATAAATTTAATTTACGTAACAGCAAATGACTTCTAAAATTCATTAGCTATATTCTAATCCAAATCTAATCTAATTTACAAAAGAGAAGCGATGATTTCCTCAAATGAGCGCCTGGAAGGCGGCAACCGAAAATACGATCGTGTTGACTTTTTGCAGTGTGAGATCAAGTACACAGCCGATGAAACAGAAAAAAAATCGCGAATGTCGGTAATGCAGAGTTAAACTGCACCGATAATGTGAAACCGACTTCTTTTCTATTATATCCGAAGCAGATACGACGCGTGACTGTATCTTCGGTTGCCGTCTATCAGGCGTGGGGGAAATGAGTCTCAGTTGAAATAACGTCTCAATATCTCGTGAAATAATACAAAGTCACTGAATTGCTGAGGAATAATCAAAATAATGAAAAGTGACTGTGAAACAAACAAAAAAATGAAATAATAAGAAATAACTGAAACAAAAATGATGAAATAATGAGAAAAAAAGTAGAATAGAAATAAAAGAATTAAGTAATAACTTGAATTATATCACAAATAAATAAAATAAATTTACATACACGTATATTTATAATTATGTCATTCAATAATGGATTTCAGAATCCTTTGGTTTATATGACTCCATGGTTTTTTTCCATAACTTATTTCCTCATGAAAATATCCAGGTTTGTTTTCCTTTTTTTACTAAACTAAACTAAAAAAAAGATCTCTCAATATAATTACACAAGATTTGTCACAATATATTTCAATACTGATTGTACATACGTGGATCAATAATATTTTGACGAGGTATTATATAGACTGTAGGTAATTCTAAATATCCGCAGTATATAATATACACAACATTTCCTCCTGTCGTGAGCGCGTGTTGTCATACGTCAAACAATATCTGGCTATTATTCATGTGATGAAATCATTGAACACCTGTGTAAACCGACAATCGATGATAATAATTATTATCATCATCATCATCATACAGGCATATAATTAACAGTAAAAAAAAAATAAAAACAAAAATTCAAAACGTTAGGAAAAAAATAATCCGATTGCATAATTAAAAAAAGCGATTATTATTATCATTCTATTCATTCTATTCATTCTATTCATTCTATTCATTTTGATTCTAGGATCGCAGAATCTAAAAGCTAAAAATTTCTAATTCTACACACAATAAAAATTATTTTCCAAATTTCTTCACCAATCCGACATTTTTACAGAATAAAATGTAATAGAGAACAAAATTAGAACGAAGCCCTTCTCTGCAGTGGACTGGAAAATATAGTTTGTGCCAGTTGTTAAGCTCTTCAAGAAGAGTTTCAAACATAGTTTTTGATTTGACTGGATGCTTCCAGCGCAGTTCGAAACCTCGAGATGGAATATATTTCGTTAAAAAAGTTATATCACATAACGATGTGCATGTGAGGCAGGAGAACCAGTCGCATCGTCGTTATTCTGAACAATTTTATCGACATCTCACGTCCTCTTAGTGCTCGTACTTTTTTTACTTTTTATATCCTGAAAACCTGAGCGCCGAAAAAGTTTGATCAAATCCTGAGAAATTTCAGAGAAATTGAAATTATTCTGAGAATACTTCCGGAAACGAAAATCTTGTCCTCTTCTTCTCCCGTTCAGAGGACAAGAAGCGGATAGGGAAGGTCGAGCTTGAACTTTCGCAGTTGTATAATTTGCACGACCTAATTACCCAGTAGGTGAAGGTAGGTAAAGGTGCAGGGATCAGTGAGACTGGGTTTGGTTCAACACAGCAACACCTACATGGATGAATGAATGGTCCTCGCAGTAATGATGTGAAGTAGCTGCAGAGTAGTAGTAAAAGTACGTGGTCAGACATTAAATTTTGTTTCCGTCCAGCCAGCGTGGATGTGACGACAGCGTCCTGCAGGAAATAGTAATAATACACTCGGAAAAATTTCTAGTTAAAGTTACAAACGCAATTTTGGTGGCAAAAGGTCGAAAAATTTTTTTTTCTCTCGCCATTCGCTCTAAAAATAGTCCAAACGTAAAGATCAATTGAAATCACGGGATCGAAAAATGTTCATTCGTTACAATTTTTTAGGAAAATTGAAAAAAGAAACGTAAAGGCAGAACGTCGTAGGCGCAAATTTAAGAATTTCTTCTCTCCTGAACCAAAAATTCATTGAAACACCTGAAACGCGAAGATAAATTGAAAAAACGAACGTGAAAAAATCGATAAAAAATATTCGTAGTTTGAAGCAGAAGGTCGTAAGTGCCAATTTTTTAATTGTTTTTTGCGGTTATGATCTTCTGCTTTTAATTGACCCAACATCAAATTTCAACGTATATGAACGAATTTTCGGGTTTTTATACCAAATACAATTTTAAAAAATATATATACGACCTTTTGCCGTTACGAAAAGCAAAAGGTCGTATAATGGCGGTTACGTCCTTATGTCATTAGACACACGATACGACATCAACTATTCTTCATAGTAAAGCAAACTAATATATAGTATTCAGAGCCATAATTTCAGTTTCATTGACTATTTCTATAGTTCTGTCAATCATAAAATGAAGAATATCGAATGTGATATGGAAACATGAGTAAAAAAGTACATATGTAGAAATTAGAATGTAAAAAAGTATTTCATTGGACGCTATTAATATCAAATGTCGATGACACTGAACATATAGAATTTCACATCAGTTGACAGTTGTATAAAAATTGATTTCGCAATAACACATATAGGCATGAATTTTTATATTATACCTAAATTTCGTTCACGTTTCTCTCCGGTAAAACGTTTTGTGAACTTTCTACCTTCTATAATACATATCCGTATATAGGAGAATGTTGAAGGTCACTTTTTACCACTTTTTTTCACTGACACTTGCTTACTTATCGATCACATCTATTAGTTATTCTGTCACATAAAATTTTACAGTTCTTTCCACACGCGTATCTGAAACTGGTTTTATTCGTGATCCCGATAAAAGAAAAAATCAAAAAAAAACCTAATGAAAAAATGAAATATTGATCAATCAATTCAATCTGAGTCTTTCCTTCGACATTTTTATCTACGATTTCTGGCTCATTTCCATTCCTTATCTTGAAATGGCAGAGTTGAAACTTTCAGAAAAATTGTAACTCGAAAATTTCTTGAGGTAATTTCGAGGCTTTTTATTCTCCCTCTTGTCTTCGCAGAAAAGTATACATATAGATGGAATGAAATTTGTCATCTTTATAACTATATAACACACGATAACGTACGTACATTTTTTAACGTACGTAATAAACTCAGTAATACGTAATTTTAGTGTATAGTTATCTATCAGCTGAGCATATATGTATATAACCATATACACAGTTATTTCCGAGCGAATACACTCTCCTCGTCGTCATCACCGACTATCAGCAGTTAGTTGCCAAGGAGAAGACTTGTTCGCACGTGGTTCTTGTGGCCGAGTCACCATTTCGAACTACAAAATTACCATATGTGAAATATGTAAAAAGTAACGGTATATTTCCAAGTGTAAAGAACTCGATAACTGGGATATGTATAGAACGAAGATATAGAAGTGAATTTTAATCGGATTAAATTATATATTTAGAAGTGATTGAACGAATGGAAATTCGAGACTATGGGACACCTGACTTTGCCACGCAGGGGACCTCAGTGAGAAAAAATACTAGTGCCTTCGGATATGATACACTGTTAGAAATTAAATTACTAAAAATCTGTGATTCGGTGCTTGAATTCAGTCTTTTCATCATATCTCGACAACTATCGATCCGATCGTCACGGAGGTTATTACAAAAAATGAAGCTCATTACATTCTCTACAACAAAGGTGGAATACATTTTCTTCATATCTTCGATAATTTTCGTGTAATGCAAGGCCAAAAGTTTCGATATTTGTATAGAACCTTGTGAGAATTATGTGCGTATGCACTGGTGTATTAGAGACAAACTATCAAACATACGAGAAAAATGTGTTGAACTTTTCTTGTAGAGAATTTAGCAAGCTTCATTTTTTCTAATTACCTCCGTGACGATAGGACCAATATTTGTCGAGATATGATGAAAGAACTGGAATCGAGTACCTTCCATTCAAGATAGTAGATAAAACCGTCTAGTTAAAGGTCAGGACTTTCAGTCCGTTCAATAGTAGGTCAAGATGAAGGTCTCTACAAATTTATAGATCCGTACGAATGAATTTCCAAATTCACTATGTCTGGTTGATGTACACTAAATTCACAATAATTCTTCACAGTCTACGCTGTGTGATATGTGATAATATGTATGCTTATTACTTGATCACCACTTATGTATATTTCGTTCCGGAAGGTCGAGCGACCCAGTTCCAAAGGCTTCAATCGGTCAAGTGAGCGATAGTAGGCTCACTAGTCGAGTCTCTTTCGTAGTAGCGCATCACGTATCACGTGGTTATCAGATCCGTAAGAAGGGAAAGTGAAGGAAAGGAAAGGAAAGGAGTTCAAATCCTGACTGAAACTAGAGTCTGTCCAGAGTCTATGACGGCCTTAACACTGCAGTCGGAGCAGATAACAGATGTATGGTCTATCCATGTAATCATCTCTGGGGAAATAGACCAGAAACAAATCATTCCGAGGTTCAACATTGACAGCTAATATCTTAGTGCTGTGTTGTTGATGAAAGTGGATACTGTGATGGGGAAACTTTGGGTACGAATTAAGTGGTTCTTTGGAAAAGGATCTTGTGATTCTTTCGATCTAGTTATTCGCGTTTCTTAATCAGAGGAGTTGTAACATTGGTGACAGAAGAGCGATTCAAGATCGAAAAAATCACCTCAAATCGATGCTCGGAGACTTTGTATTGAAAACTATTAGATTTTAACTGAACGACCTGAACAATTCCTTCGCAACAATTTATCGATGACGTTTCCATCATCGGATCAGTGAAACCACGAGTAAATTCGTTCATGTTATGTCCTTTAAGGACCACCTGGAAGATTGATCGAGTCTAATTCGACCAGAGGAACGACAATGGCATCCAATGACCCTCGATGATTGTATTGTACGCGTGAATGCAGTTGATTGAATAGCCTGAAATTCGGACACCCCGTAGATTTGGAGGCTTGAGATAATTTCACAAATTTCTCACACTAAAGATTCGTATATTTTGATTCCTATACCCAGTTTAAAAATTTGATTCATCTATTGGATTCATGATGATGATTAAAAAAATTATATAAAAATGGCGAATTGCGTCAACTCATAGAAGACGGGACTTTCCCTCAACCAACTGCAACGATACACAGCCTTGTAATCGTTATACACGAGTGACGTCATAGCTGATGTTTTTCTCCACAATCACAATTATATTCTATTATCGCGAAGTCCGCATCTGACAGACCGTCTCTGCATATGAATGCGTATAAAGATAATACTATTCTTTTTTAGTTTTTAGTGAAAAAGCTGTATTTCAGTCAATTATCAACAGTCCATCAAATCAAAAGCTTTGAATTTTCATTTTTTTGGTTCCTTCCGCAATATTTTATGATCCGATAATTCGTCAATTATTGTAGCATTGGAAACCGATTTTTGAATGAAACTATCACGAATTTTCATGTCATATGAGGATTTAGCCCAATTTTCAAAAAATTCTGTATACAAAATTCGGTATAAATCTTAGCTATGAAATTTTCCGAATGATTTTGAATTGTTCAAAACTGTTATGTGAATATTGAAATATTGAAAGAGTTGAATTTTAATGATCCAAAAAGTATGTGTCAATTGCTTCACATAAATTTTTATGACACCTAACAGTGTTCAAAAGTAATAATAATAATAATGAAAAGACTCAACCACAGATAACGGAAGAACAGTACAAACTTCTGTGTACTTTGCTGCACCGCAAAGCAAAGTCTTACAGTCTTAGCTGATCAGTTCGTATCGGAGAGTCGAGTATATAATACAGAAATTTATCCAGTCGTCAATTTAATGAAGTATGTACAGTTGTTAGTTAGTTAAATTCCATCGCGTGCGTGGAATCAATTGGATTTTTCTATCACAAGTTTAATGAAAATTCATTGAGTCATGAAATATTCTTCCATTCACCGAATCTAATTTCATTTCATTTCATTGAACAATTTGAACACATCTTTATCACTTATCTCACGATACAATGATAATGATTATTATTTCTTTTCGTTTTCCAAAGAGTGAATAAGAAAGTGTTTGAAATTTATTCGTCATAATCAACGCGTTGATCATTCGATAATATGGAAAGACGTAAAAAATTAACACGTGATTACGAAATTACTAGTGACGATAATGAACTCAGTGGCAGTGATAACGAAGAATCGTTACATCCGTTGATTCATAAAAGTGGAATAACAGCACGAGAACAAAGATCTGCACAATTTGTTAAATGGAATAGGAGAATCGACGCCGAAGTCGGTAGACGACCTGTGGTGAGTTAGTTTTCCCATTCATTTCACTTTCTCTATTACTTATATACCTCGGCACTAACGCTATAAGCTGAAAGTACGCCATTCGATTGGGTGAATGGAGGGGGGAAATGTTTATTCAAGACAGACAAACAAGATGTTCTAAGTGTATAAAAATGACGTCGATATGAAAGAAATGAGGAGAATATTGTAATGAAGGTTATTTTTTACTCATAAGATATACAGGGTGTTTAAAAAATCGTGACGATTGATTTAAAGAAGAAAAAAAATAGTAAAAGACACTAAAGCAATGTGTAAAAATAGATAAATTGATTAGTGAAGAGATATAAATTGGTGGAGAGCCTCCACTATCTTGACCTCTAAGTTATAAGGTGTTCGAATCAGTTTTTTCATCATATCTCGATAACTATTGATCCTATCGCCACGGAGGTGATTACAAAAAATGAAGCTCATTAAATTCTCTACAATTTATGTGGAATACATTTTTTCATATCTTTGATAGTTTTTGTATAATACAGGACTGAAATAATCGATGTTAGTATTTTCCGTCGCAGCTTGCCGTGTGAGAATTATGTGCGTATGCACTGGTGTATTAGAGACAAACTATCAAAGATAAGAGAAAAATGTGTTGAGCTTTTCTTGTAGAAAATTTAGTAAACTTCACTTTTCATAATAACCTCCGTGGCGATAGGATCAATGGTTATCGAGATATGATGAAAAAACTGAGTTTAAGGTCAGGACTTTCAGTCCTTTCAATAATAGGACAAGAAGAATGTCTCTACCAATTCATAGATCTTTACTTATCAATTTCTCCAAGAAAATGAGAAAGTAGAAAATTATGGATGATTTTATTCAAGGTCAACTTGCGGTTTATCTGTTATACATTGTGTCTTACCTTCACTTCTCTTATTTTTCCTCAAGAAGTGTGGCTTTACTGATAGTATTTCTCTTTTCCTGGACGGTGATTTTTTTTCTTATACATATCACAGGATGTAAATTTTACTGACTGATTATTTCCAATTTTAGCTGAATTATATCATATAATATAATTAGTAGTAAAAATATTTATAATTTAGTAGCATTTGTGATTTTTTTTTAGACACGTTTTCTAGATTTATTAGTTTTTATAGAAATTCAATCAATCAGTTATCGAACCTCAAGAAGATTCATGGCTTTTTGTTTCTTGTGTCAAAAATAAATTTTGATATCTTGTGTGTTTTTTTTTTTTCAATTATTTTATTCTGAACAGTCTGGGATTAAATCAGCGTTCTACATTTATATTTCCCGTATTCGCATTTGTTATCATTGTATTCCACAGAATCTGAAATTCGGTATGGAAATTTATTCCATTTATAAAAACGAATCCGCGGGTTTTTCACTAAAAAGCATTGATGTTTCGCGGGCGAAACGACCGCAATAAAAAAATTTAAAAAATTCACCAATTTCAGAAGCACTTTGAAAATCAGACTTGGAATTGTAGAAAAATTTATAATTAAAAGATAAAATGTATTTTATAAAGATAAAAAAAAAAATTATATTGATATCTCGCTCGTCATTTTTATTCTATTTTTTGAATTTTTTTAGAATTCAAATTACAAAAAAATATTTCAATTGATATGAGAATAATTAATCAAATGTATTCAAACTTCTAAACCTACGAAGATTAAAAAAATATATATGTTCTTTTTTATTACAGAAAATTTTACTTCAATTTTTTTCAAAATTTTTTCAAAAATACCTTCTCACAAGGTTTTATATCGATTTCGACTTTCCAAGATTCCAAAGGTTTGGTAAAATTTTTGTGGAAAAGAGTCACGGAATTTAATTTCCTTAAAATTGTCGCCACCCTAATTTATCGATATTAAATTTAGGGGATGGGATATATACGATGACGCAAATGATCCTCGTGGATATTTAAGTAAAACTTTTTTCAACCCATAACTTTTCCACTCACCATTCTTTTCCTCGTTAAAAAGAAGAAGAAGAAGAAGAAGAAGGAGAAGAAAAGAATATGGAATAAGGAAAAATACAGAAAAATAGATAAAGAAAACCGATGAAACCTCGGTTCGTTTTTAGATAGCCGCCATAACCGATCAATCTTCGATTTGTGTAACGATCCTTGAGCCCTTGTTTTATCGTATGGGCGGTGCTGGATACAACTGATAACATATTCATAAGAAATGATCGGTAATGCGATCTTGAATGCCTTCCCATTTTATTTTATGTGTGTAGATCATATTTCCATATCACATTTTGTGTGGGTCGATTCAACAAAATTAGAAAATGAACGGTACGGTGATCGACACTGTCCCAGTTACTGAACGAGTCGGTATTATCTGCTATATATCTGATGATATCAGCCGTACAATCTCAACCAAAGATGATTCTCGTCGGCAAATTGAGTACTTTATGATAAGACAAAAATCGGAAAAAAATCAACCACGATAAAGATGATAAGAGTATTCATTTTGAATAATAATAATGCCCGAAAGTTATCAATAAATTGTTTAAACAAAACATTGTTTAACAAATTCTATGGTAACGTTATTTTTTTCATCTAAAATAAATGCCCTGATTTTTCTGAACACAAATGCATTCTTTAAGAATTTTGTCACTATTTTGAAATTTCCGTTTTCGAAAATTTGTAAAGGCTGTATTTACGAAACTATTTGTTCCACGCGACGGAAACTTCGAAATTGTAATCTACATCGTTTTCGCAAAAACATATCCAAAATTTCGAATTTTTTGTTCCATTTTTCAAAATTTGGAAATTTTCGGAAACGGGATTTTCAAAATAGTGACAAAATTCTTAAAAAAATCATGTGTATTCGGAAAAATTAGGGCATTCATTTGAGATGAAAAAAAATAACGTTACCAGAAAATTTTTTAAACAATGTTTTGTTTAAACAATTTATTCATAACTTTTGGGCATTATTATTATTGAAAGTTAATATCTAATAATCGTCTCGCTTGTGGTTGATTTTTTTCCGATATTCATCTTAATCCCGAAGTACCTAATATTGTCGACGATAATCACTTTTGGTTGAGATTGTACGGCCAATACATACAATAAATTACTAAAAATCTATGATTCGGTGCTTGAATTCAGTTTTTTCATCATATCCCGACAACTATTGATCCTATCGTCACGGAGGTTATTACAAAAAATGAAGCTTATCAAATTCTCTACAACAAAGGTGGAATACATTTTTTTCATATCTTTGATAGTTTTCGTGTAATACAAGGCCGAAAGTTTCGATATTTGTATAGAACCTTGTGAGAATTATGTACGTATTCACTGGTGTATTAGAGACAAACTATCAAACATACGAGAAAAATGTGTTGAACCTTTCTTGTAGAGAATTTAGCAAGCTTCATTTTTTATAATCACCTCCGTGACGATAGGATCAATATTTGTCGAGATATTATGAAAAAACTGAAATCGAGTATATAGATAATAGATAAATATAGCCGTCTAGTTAAAGGTCAGGACTTTCAGTCCGTTCAATAGTAGGTCAAGATGAAGGTCTCTACAAATTTATAGATCCGTACTAATGAATTTCCAAATTCACTATGTCTGGTTGATATACACTAAATTCACACCATTCTTCACAGTCTATGCTGTGTGATATGTGATAATATGTATGCTTATTAGCTGATTACCAGTTATGTATACATATTTCGTTCCGGAAGGTCGAGCGACCCAGTTCGAAAGTTGATTTTATTCCGATTTTTATCTGATCCCAAAGTACCTATTATCGTCGACGAGAATCACTTTTGGTTGAGATTCTACGGCCAATACATCCTTAATATTTTATCCAAGTGTGACTCAAAAACGGCCTAAAAGTAATCATTTCGGAATCAAGGAATTTTCTTCATTATATACCTACTAGGGGCTCCGCCCCTCCGCGCTTCGCGCGGCAACCCCACTCGGCGCTACGCGCCTCACTTTTCCTAGGAATGACTGGCCTAACTTTTTCTAACCTTCAGTGGCTGTTCTATCCTTTTCTAACCCTTTTTTGGAACACTCACTTATTTCTTTTTTCTGCTTACATACGCGCCTCACTTTACCTACAGCCACTGGAGGATAGATTGTATAATCCCGTGAAGTTTGTGAAATCTCATGAAGTCTTTGAGGTTTTCCTACCGTAGATTCGTTTCATTTGAAAAATCAAACGATGCTTGAAGAACATTTTTTTCTTTTTTTAATTTTCTGAATTGATAAGCATGGATTATGACATAGTTAAGAATGAGGGAAGTAATTAAACCGGCTAATCATCCAGCTCAAAGATATACACAGACCTAGACGTGTGGAGAATATGTGGATTTCACGAGTGGAGAAAATTTATTCATTAAACAGTGCAGAACCAGAGTTTCAGCTGCACCGTACCAAAACGTACGTATATGTTCATAAACTTATTGCCTTATCTATGTGTAGATAGACGGGCATCGGATGCGTGGAATCACGGAAATTTAAACCGCAGAGATAATTTATGCAATCTATATATTAATCTTACTGACATATTAATTGTATTATATTCTATTAATTGAGAGATAAACTAGAAAATGAAGAGAAAAAAAACGAAATTAGTGACTTTACTTGCATGATTTTTTAGAAATGTATGTAAAGCAATTAACATATACTTTTTGGATCATTAAAATTCAACTTTTTCAATATTTCAATATTCATATAACAGTTTTGCACAATTCAAAATCATTCGGAAAATTTTATAGCCAAGATTTATACTGAATTTTGTATACAGAATTTTTTGAAAATTCCGCCGAATACTCATATGATATGAAAATTCGTGATAATTTCATTCAAAAATCGGTTTCCAATGCTACAATAATTGCCGAATTATCGGATCATGAAATATTGCCGAAGGAACCAAAAAATGAAAATTCGAAGCTTTTGATTGGATGGATTGTTGATAATTGACTGAAACACAGCTTTTTCGCTGAAAACTAAAAAAGAATCATAGTATGTCTTGAATCTCGAATACAGTTTCATAAATTTAATAGAACCGTATCGATATTGAGATAACAGTGATTGAAAACTGGGCATGTTTTTTCAATATTGAGACACAAATATGAAATTTCAATTCAAAACCTGAATTCTGATAGCTGTTCTGGTACTAATTGATCCATTCTTCGTACCAGTTTTTATGGTACCAAAAAACGAACAAACTTCTGATACAGACGGTACACCGAGTATAAATCTTTAATTAAGTACTTTAATGTGTGTGTGTATAGTAGTTTCGAATGACAAACCGGGAATTAGAAAGTTTCTTGTTTAAGTTTTGCAGTTTATTATACATACAGTATAATTCAGAAGTGGATGTAGCGAACTATTCCCGAATTACAAGATTAATAAAGAAACTGAAATAAAGGAACGAGTATTAAGTAAACTTCTAGGTAACAACCTACGTAACACATCTTGTTGTGTAACATACCGAGAGATCAATACTCGTAATTCGTGACTCGGAATAAAATCGAGGTGATCGTCACGTCTGGCTCGAAATCTAAATATATTGGTAGCTGAATGGAGGCGAAAGGTGAAAATTCCATACGAAAATTTGATATACGATATTACATTACCAAACCAGAACGTGAAATACGGTGCTCAAACCTTCTGGAGTAATTTTTCGTTACACATCGAAAAATGGACTTTTTCAAAAATCACTTGTCGTAAGGTCTTCAGACACACCCTTGATCCGATTACGTCTCTCGACGTCTCATTTTCTTCGGAGAGCACTTCTTCATCGTATGAATGAGGGAAACTGAGGAAAAAAAATTCTGTGATAAGTTATGGTCAGTTATCGAAACGTTCAACGACAATCTAGTCACTCTTTCGCTGATAACTTGGTCCGAAAATTTTCTTTTTCAATTTCCTTCGGTCATACGATGAAGGATTGCTCTCCGAAGAAAATGAGACGTCGGGAGACATGATCGAATCAGCCGTGTGTCTGATATCATTACGACAAGTGATTTTTGAAAAGGTCCATTTTCCGATGGCTAGGATATAAATGATTTTTTGAGTATGGAGAATTTGTTGGAGAAGATTCGAGAAAAGTATTGAGAAAATGTTTGAGTGCGAGATATTGCATCGAGCAGGAGGATTTATTCCCCTCTAGATACGTTATTGGGTACCAATGTGCCATTTTTCTTTATCTCCATTTCAACATAAATATAAATAATATGAATAAATAAGATATGTAGAGAGAAAAATGTGCGAGTAAAATGAATCGACGACGTTTCGTTGCGTGGTTTATCGAAACCTCGAGATGCTTTTTCCACGTAACGCCACCGCATCCGCATCCCCGGTACATATGTACGAATCCATGTATGTATAATAAATTTATCAGAATTTATATCTTCACGTTCATCTGTTACATGGATGTGCATGGACCACAATTTGAGGATAGTCAGATTATGTTCGCTCATTATGTCCATATTTCACTTCTTCTACTAATTATTTGAATAATGAATGGAAATAACTGAAATAATGAGAAAAACATAGAATAGAAATGAAAAAAAAATGAATTTCGAATCGATTTTACCGTTTCCAGAGGGAGAAAAAATATATACCCAGTTTCTCGACTCCACATAACCTTGGGGTACGAATAACATCCCATTGTATAAATCCTCGGTGACGCTTCGATCGAAACGAGGGTAAAAGAATTGGTTCTCAGCTACCAGCTGAACGGAATTTACTGTGTGGATGGCCGCACCCTGTGCCAGGATGGATGCCATCCTTGACGTGCTGCAGGCATACTATCGAGCCGAACCTCTATATATATGTATATACACATCCGCAAGAGAATTCGCGAATCCCAATGGCAGTGTTTTTTTTTTCTCTTTCATTTTGATTCTAGATATTTTTAATTTTTTGCTATTATTGACGTCAGACATTATACATGAAAGTAAAGAGTCTTAGAATCTGTAAAATAGTCAATTATGAACAAAAAAAAAAACTGAAATTGATTATATATGACAATATAAACGTCATGATTTCGTTGAATAACCGATAAAAAAAAAAATGGACAAACAAGCGGGGTTGGGCTGACTATAAGCCAGCCTTTGAACTTCCCTTTCTTTATTTTGTTTCCAGCTATTTTTAATTTTGTAAATCTGACCTCAGATTCTTGATCAGCGGTTCGAAACACCTTCTAATACCAATTTTTATGAGATTTTGAATGTTTTTAGTGTTTTTTTTTCAGCAAATTAGATCCGCCATTTTGAATTTCGCAAATCTGACTTCAGATTCGTGATCAGCGAACCAAAAAGCCATGTGGTACCAAATTTCGTTCGAATCCATTGATCCGATCTCAAGATATCGTAATTTTGATTTCATTTTTGAGAATTTTATTATCTAAATAATTCAAAAAGTACCTAACCGATCAAAGCAAAAATTTAATCAGTTCTAGGTTCAGGAAAACCGCGTCGATTGAGCCCAATTCGGCAAAAATCCGCGCCCTCGTTCTCGAGATATCGTCCGACAAAAATTTGATGTGATACATAACCTAAAAACGTGAAGATCTAGTGGAAATTCAACTTTCCATTTTATGGGTGATTAAAATAACTTCCTATTTCCGCTGAAAACAGAGAAACGGGAAGTTAATGATATGATGACAACATAATTAATGATTCCAAGAGAAATTCTGTAATCAGTATGAAATAGTTCGCTGCGTAGCTGTTATGATTTTCAATCGAGGCAAGTAAGTATATCTGACACAAAAGTTCAACTTGTGGATTACAAGTACCGTATAATTCGACCGGTACTATAGTAGGTATTATATTCAGAAGTGAAAGGATGAGACATCCTTCTTTGTGGCTCGAAAGTTCAAAGGCAGATATAGTCACGATTTTCCTGGTGAAAACATATTTCTGACTCATTGTGCTCCAATTACGTGATGAAAATCGAAATCGAAATAAAAAACACAATCAGGGATCATCGGACATTTCACTGAATTTTTCACTGCAGGTTCAAAACGATTTATGGAATTTTTTTTTAACATTCTGAGTCAGGATCATTCAGCTTTTTATCAAACCATTTATAATCAGTCAATTCTGACGTGCCTCCAAACATGGTGGCTCTAAGCTCTTCACTTCCTGAAGTATCTCAAAAATGGCTCTACCCTCTTTTTCAAACTGTGTCACACGATGTTCCGGATGCTTTCCTTTCTGATAATGGAAAAAACAGACGGTGATCCACTCTTGAAGTCCGATGTACAACAGTGTTTGAGTCCCAGTCTCATTGAGACCCTTCGAAATCCTTGAAAGACCTTCGTATAGTCTCTTTGACGTCCTCTGGAGTCCCTGGAGTCTATGAGATCCCATTAAGTCTTGGAAAAAAAAGTCACGTACAGATCACAATTCCAGTTGGACTCCTGATCTCATGCACTTCATCGTCTCCTCCGATCCAGTACTAATCGTAATCGTATCATGAAGAAAACGAAAATGGGAATAAAGTCACCAGTTTGGGAATAGAACGGGACAAAATCCCACTCCGATGATGAAAGAAAGTAGGAAGAAGAAGTTTTTACACAAAACTACTTACGGAAAGAAAAAAGCTCCTTTTCTCTCTCGAGGTACGATTCATCATCGGTCAGACTGAGGAACGTGACACGAGATTTCGCTCCAGAGGAGGATTCGAAGAGTATTCCATCTGGTATGTACGAGGTACTTTCCATTGCAGTTGGTGCAGGATGATGACCCGGGGTCGTGGGACCACGGAGACCCCAGAGGCCTATAATAGTGAGCGTTGGATCTACTGTTACTTTTTGATATTGCAAGAATGGAAAAGTTATTACATATTTTGTGCTAAAATTCCTGTTATCTTCACCAAAAATTGACATTCTACGGTTTTAAAGCTCAAAGTTTGTTTCATCGAGGTGTTCAATTTTGAATATTCAATTTCGTGCATTTGTGTTATGCATGATGTACATCTTCATCACCTCCTCCTTACATCCATGATTCAATCAATATTCGATACATATATTACAGCGGATATAAGATTCGGATGAAAGAAGAAGCCTTATTGGGTTCTTACCTCCCGTGGTTCCGTTAAGATTCCGAGGTTGTATCACCTGCAGACCTTACACCACACAGACATGTCAATGGAAGGAGGAAACCTCTTATCGAAATTGTTCCCAACTCCCGAAATACTGTACAATATATGCACAGGCAATATTTTCATGACAGTTTACTTTCTGAGAAGATATCATCGTCGTGAGTTCGTCTTTGATACTTGATCCTCCTCGATACGATCAATTTAACGTCGATTTTCGATTCAATAGACCGAATAACGTTATGACGACATCGACTTTGTCGCAATAAGGTTGAAATGAGGTCAATCTGCCAGAAGATGAGGTTTGCCATACCTCAAACCTCTGTGAAACCCAACCTGATTGAGAGAAAGACGATTTTTGCTGACTTCTATCATCAATTTTAAAGGTCATTCGGAATCCCACATTTCTGGACTGATTCATGTATCAGATTTCCATTTTATGGTCACTCCTGAAGCCTTGAATTAGTTGTTGATACAGAAACAGAACATTGATCGATCAATTGATCATTAATTACCGAATGCACCAGGCGTATGGCTTGTGGCTTGAGGCTTGAGGCTTCAGACTCCGGTACGGACACAGGCTTAGAATAATAGTTACAACGTATATTAAACAAAATTGAGTGTGGTGCAGTGTCATGGGTCTTGCATGGAGATTCGATATTAATTAGTTGTGCCCTCGTTATGCACCTGCGGCACGCCCCGATCTTCACAGCAGATTCAATATGCGGACATGTATAGCTATGGACACACTAATATTTTTGGCTCTGTTCGATACGAAACCCTTTTTTTTTGTTGATTTTCTGAAATTTGATAACAATGATGATAGCGATTTTTTTCTACCTCACAGAAGACGTCTAGCTTCCACCTAGCTTGCATACTTAATATCTAATATCGTTGAAACCACGCCAACTATTTATCATATCACGTTATACTTATATATATCGTCGAAGCGATTTCCCTGGGGGTATGAATTGCACAGGGTCTCATTTAGAAGACTGATCGCGAGCTATCATGACAGGAAAATGCATGAGACTTGTTTAAAATTAGCCAGATCGATCTTCAAAAGTAGGAAACAGTGGATCAAGAGACTCGGCGAAGTCCTGCGCTATGGAGAAACTTTTTTGAGATCACCAAAAACCAATTTCTGTTCGACTCGAGTGAATCTGAATAAACTTTATCACGTTGCCTTCGGTGGTGAACGAGCAAGTGACCTCAAATTGAGGTCAGGCTAACCTCAAAATCAATTGAAGCGAACCATTGTTTCATTCTACATATTCCATTCAAATTGGATGAAAATATAGCGAATAGGAAAATTAATTCGACCTCGGAGTGAATTGAGTCTGAATCAAATTCAGTATTTTCATCATATCTCGATGACTATCGATCCTACCGTCACGGAGGTTATTACAAAAAATGAAGCTCATTAAATTTTCTACAACAAAGATGGAATACATTTTTCTCGTATCTTTGACAGTTTGTCACTAATACAGCAGTGCATACGCACATAATTCTCACAAGGCAACCTGGGACGGGAAATACTAACATCGATTTTTTCAATCCTCTATTACACAAAAACTATCAGAGGTATGAAAAAATGTATTGAATATAAATTGCAGCGAATTTAATCGACTTTATTTTTTGTAATCATCTTCGTGACGATAGGATCAATGATTGTCGAGATATGATGAAAAAACTGAATTCAAGCACCTTTGACTCAAGATTCCGTAATGCCTGTACCCACTTGTGATCAATTATTTTAAGCAAGTCGTTGCGAGGTCCCCTCCGGAATTTTCCCGCATATCTTTTCCTCATCTTGAATATCAGGGTTCTCCCAGTAAATGGGGATATATTGCCGCGGAGATGGAAGGAAGCTGGGAGCGCATAGGGGCTGGTGGCTGATAGTCGCGGTTGGTGGTATTAGACGTTCGCTATAAGCTTATGGTATAGAGGAGAACTTGAGGGATTCGTAAATTCGCATAAGGGGGGTTTTGCATCGCAACGACGATGTTCTACTTTACCTCAAGGAGACATCTTGATGGTTTAGTGTCCAATATACCCAACGAAGATTTGCACCGTGTTAAAACACTTTATTAGTTCTTGTCTCACTAGGATTTTAGTACTCAATTTCACATCATATATTATGGAAAACAGAACAGTTCAAAACCAGTATCACCGAAGCTGAGGAGTTTAGGTTCACTTCCACAAAAAATGAAAGAAAAGGAAAAAAAAAACATTTCTTGTGACAAAGTTCAAAGTAGAAGAAGAGTGACATCCACGGCGTCGACACGCCGCCGGCTAAAGTGTCGTCGAGTGTTTCTAATCTGACAAGCGCGTGGTGATAATCCGGGACGATCCGGGCCTCCACGTATTCAGCAGTCCGGAAGGGGTGCCCGGAGGCAAGTTTATACGAGGGTAGAAAATTCGACACCCTCGTCGACTGATAAACTTTTCAATCCTTGTATCGAATCAGAAATGATTCGACCTGTCTCAAATTTCAAGATGGATGATTACAATTTTCTACTGTAGCTCAGGTGGTAGCGTCCTAGGTACGTCCAATATGAGGCAGGATGTACATCGTCCTGGGTCATAGCAGGTAATATAAGTGGATATTGAAATATCCTTTGAGGAATTTTTCAATCACACATTTTCTCGAACCCTGACCCACCCTGAAGAGCTCCTTTCGATATTCGCTTTTCACAGTGACCCCAGGCCATTCTGTAAAGTGACCGAGTCGGAGCTGCTCCTCGTCCATGTGTTTGCGAGATGACAAAACGTGAACCAACACGAACCCAATCGGAACGACGCACGTCTGTGTGTAATCGTAGTCGATAGGCCATCTTGTGTGAGTGCGGGTTGGGTCTGCAGGCTTTGTACCCACGACGTACAATACGTGCGCTATGGGTCTCTACCCCAGATTCTTGATTCTAGAGAATCCCTCGGGCGACGGGCGACGGCGACGGCGACGGTACCGGAAATCGGAACAGGCAGTGCAGGGACCGTCGTAACCTGAATACGCACAGTTTCCAGGAACCGGAGCCATCCTTTGGAGAGAAACTGTGTACCGCATCAGATTATTACGTTACACTATTGTATGGTAGTCCGCACATTGTCTACTTCCATAGATCGAGTTTATGATCTTGATGGCTGAATGGGTGCAGGACAGGCTGACATCTGTGCAACGGATTCTGTCTTCTGGTACCAGAACTGGAGATATAGAGAGATTTTCAGAAGAGCCTCGTTTTTTGGAATGTCGATTATTTCCCTTCAGAAAGAAGAATACTAATGATAGAATAATTTCTGACAGTGTGACGATTCGGGATATCGAAGGGAACGTCAGTATATTGGAACATGTCAACATTGTGACCCGGAATCATTATAATATCGTGACATTTTAATGTTTCGACGATCTTGAGACGACGTCTGATTTTTAACTTCCCGTTTCTCTGTTTTCAGAGAAAAAAGGAAGTTATTGTGATCACCCCGAAAATGAAAAGTGGAGTTTTCACTAAATCTTCACGTTTCGAGGTCCAAAGAATCACCTCCGACTATTTTCAGTTTGACGTCTGGGTGTGTGTATGTGCGTGACCACATTTTTGTCCGCGCGATATCTCGAGAACGCGTGGTCGGATTTCGATCAACTTGGGCTCAATCGACGGGGCTGTTCTTAACTTAGAACTGGTTAGATTTTGGCTTCGATCGGATTAGTACTTTTTGAACTATTCAAATAACAAAATTCTAAAAAACACAACAAAAATGACGATATCTTGAGAACGAATCAACGGATTTCAATGAAATTTGGTACCATATGGTTTTTTTGATCGCTGATCACGAATCTGAAGTCAGTTTTGCAAAATTTTCATTTGGCGTATTCGATATGCTGCAAAAAAACTAAAAACATTTGGATTTGGATGAAACTTGGTACTCGTAGGTTTTTTGGGTCACTGATCACGAATCTGAAGTCAGATTAGCGAAATTCAAAATGGCGAGTCCGATTTGCTGGGAAAAATACTAAAAACATTCGAAATCTTACGGAAATTTGTACTTGAAGGGTTTTTGAACCGCTGATCAAGAATCTGAGGTCAGATTTACAAATTTCAAAATAGCTGAGAATCAAATAAATAACGGGAAGTTCGAAGGCTGGCTCATAGTCAGCCCAAACCCGCTTGTTTAACATTAGAACATTGCTGAATGTTCATTTGATTGTGAACAATCTCATGTTTTCGGAATTGAGACACCGATTATATTGAGGAATCATCACAATAATGCAAGTTTTGTGCAACATTACGCGATGCCAAACCTTTTCTCTTCGATTTTGTGATGCTCACAATCAGATAGTACAAAGTTACAGTTTCGTAACAGCGATATGACTGGAAACGTGAAAAAAAAGAACTCATTTTACATCATTACAGTAACGCAACTGAGGTGGACATTGTGATATTTCTGATACCCAACGATAAAACCGATGCCAGGTAGGTAAGCACGGTAATATCCGGATCTTTATGCGCCTTTTCTGTCGGTGTTTGTATCTGGACCCATACGAAACCTGTCCGTGGACATGTTCCGCGTACAAACACACAAAAAAACCCATATAAAAAAGTCCGGATACGACCGTACTTATATAACCCATCTGGAATTTTTTAGCAGGGATAACTTTGAGCTACCTGAGTGGAGTCTCTCATCCCCGAAGGGACCGCACCCAGCGTATCAATCCACTATCGCTAATGCCATACGCTACAGTCCGGGTCCGTGACCTAGAATCCGGCATTATGTCACCTACAACGTGAACAGACGTCTGGCTGTAATCTGACACCTGATACATACGAATCGATCGAACATGAGGAATCGAAGGTATGCGAAGCATGCAACGGATGGAAACGATCGAGGTTTGTTGTCTGGTTGCAGGTTGCACCCAGACACTGTATACATGGGCTTGGAGGGACCCGACACGTAGCAGCAAATGCGGGTCGCACGTTGTACCCATGGGGATGGGGAGGGTGAAAATCGGGGCGAGGGTGGCCCTTCTCGATGTGTTACCATCGACCGCAAATTGCAGTTCGCGAACCTCGGGGAATCACATGCAAAGCGTGTGGTCTCGTTCCTGTTAACTCCGCTGCGCAATGGTACCGTGCTGAATCCTACCAATACCGCGAAAATATCACAATTAGCATGAAATCGATCGATGGTTCGATGTCCCGACATTATACGACTTTTTGCTGTTCGTAAGGACAAATACACTTTACTTTAATTGTATTTGGGATTGGAACCCGAAGATTCGTTCATACACGTTGAAATTTGATGTTGGGTCGATTGAAAGCAGAAGATCGTAACCGCAAAAGAAGTAAAAAAATTAGCACTTACGACCTTCTGCTTTAACCTTGCTATTTTTTTTTCCTATGAATTTTCGAAACGTTGTCGATTTCGATTTTTCTTCACGTTTCACGAGTTTTTACGAATGAACGACGTATCCGACCTTTTGCATTTACATTTTTCGATCTCGTGATTTCAATTGATCTGCACGGCTTGACTACTTTTAGAGCGAATGATGGATGATAAAAATGACGATATCGACGGATTTGACCGAAATTTGCTACCACAAGGTCAATCTGAAGTCATTTTTGCAACATTTCAATACGACACCATTTCGGATCCCAATAAACCGTTTCTTCTAAAAAAAAAATCTCTGCTTTCAATGCAATATCTATACTACAATAAATATGATGCAGCGACGCAGATACACTTGAGCGATGATATCTGGGCCAGTGGTTCTTCCCCATTCTCAAATTCTTATCCAGGTTCAGGCAACAACGACCGTGCTCTTTCGTTTGTAAATTCGTGAATGTGGAAACGTTTGCTCGACCCTCTCCGATATCGTCGCCCTCCATGCCCTATGGGCTCGATGAGAGGTTGCTTTCAAATTTCGAATACATATTCTTGGAATCTTGACAGACGATATAAAGGAAAGATGAAAATAGAAAGTACCGCTTTTCACGGATTTTTTTTCTATTAAAAAAAAAAAAAAATCGTTTTGTGATCTAGAAATTTTATTATTGTTTATTGATTGAAAAGTCTGGAAATTATGAAATTTAGGTTAAAAATTATCATTTTTGACACAGACTTTTAGAGAATTTTTTTCAGATTTTTCAGTCACGGTCGTCACAAAGTTTTGAAAAAAAAAACTTCACAGAAAATTCACCACGCGCTGAAATTTATTTTGAAAAATCTGAAAAAAATTTCAATTGCTATTCAGAGTCGAAAGAATGATGCAAAAAATCACGGACCAGATCCGAGAGGTCGGATCGGAGGTCAATTCAAGACGTTTCTTTCATCCTTACCTTCATAAACGATTCGAGATGCAACTGACAAAAATTTTTTTTTCGTTCCAGAATTGTTAAATTTCATGTAATGCAATTTACTTTAACCTTCTCAGATATTACAATTGTGCACAGTGTCATTATGTTATCGGCATTCGATATAATCTCTAGAACCTGATCTTTTTTCTCTCCATCTCACAATAAGGCTCCATTTAATCTTGACTGATAGCGTAAGAGAGTCTTTGGGGGTTAATTAATCGTTTCAATTTCCAACTTCTTCCATACATTTCCACAGAAACTTTTTTAAACTCCCTCTCGTTTCCTAACCTCGCCCTTTTTTTTAGCTTTCATTGTCAGTCTCAAGGAACCGTCAAAGATAAGCTGATTCATCGAAGCTGAAAAGATTTTCACGTACTTTTTTTTTTTTTTTGTTCCCCCGGTCCTTTTTCTCAACAGTTTTTTTTTTCTTTCAGCTCCCTCCCATACTGCTTCCATTCCCATTATCAAGGAGGACGTTTAACGTCCTCGTGTCCCTGTCCCCTTAATGGCCGTTTTAAAGCGATCTTTTCAGCTTTTTTTCATTTTTTATGGATAAAAAATAACGTTGACGGATTTTCTTGCCCCGATTGAACCTCCGCCATATATTCGACCCGATGAAGAAGATGAAAAAGTCTTCCACCTTCTTGATCAATTTCGCGAAGAGAGAGAAAGAAACTTTTCGAGACTGCAGGGGAATAAAAAATGTTTGAATTTAGTCAGCCATTTAGATTCTATATTCATGTCTCGTTTGATGAAAAATTGAACAGGAAAATCCTCCTTGCACTGTTTTCCGAGTAACAAGATTTTCTCTACGGGATACTGGAGCTCTTATTATTTTTCCTTTATAGTTCTAAACAGCTTTGATATTACATTGTACTCAATACCCTTGAGTAAAAAGTCTGCAAAACTCTGAAAATCGTTTCACGTCAGTACCATTAAAAATAACGATGAACATCGTTATTGATTATTTACATAACCTTCGAAGAAATGTGATCTTACAGTTTTCAAATAAATGAGGCGTAATTTGAAAAAAAAAAGGTAATACTCTCGGCTCCTTCCTTAAATCACTAAATAAAAATATTTTAAATTGAAAGGATCCTGAAGTTTTTGGATGAAAAAAAAAGAGAAACAAGAAAAGTTTTCCATTCTTGCCAATCTGACTGCCACCATTGGCCCGAAATCGTGGTAAGACTGGATTGTATCATAAATATCGCAGAAAATGTTAAACTTCTTAGTTATGACCCTTCGCGCATGCGCCCGCGCAATGTGGATGAATCTGCGCATCGAACCTGCCAGGCTACTTTGGTCCTGTCCTATGAGCCTCGATATCTTCCCAACGGTCTATTCTACGTGAAAAACTGTTGAATACTTTTTTGTAGAGAATTTTACGATCTTCAAGGTTGATCCAGGTCGATTTTTACCTAGGAGCAGCCCAAACTGAGATAACGGCGATACAAGACAAGACCCACTGTGAACCACCCAAATAATAACTTCCCACACAGCATTTGATATTCACTGTATATTCAAAAAAAGTACACAATGTGCAAAAAATATTGTATGTACAAGACCAGAAGAATATTCATCCATGGGCTTGATGTGAATATTATTTTCACGTTTCTCGAACATTCCACGATATCTCACAGTATTTCACGATATTCCAGCGATATTAATGATATACTATGCTGCAGACATTAATCCTACATATTCTACGTATGTCGTCGAATGTTCTCATCGATTAAATTTCAAATATGTTATTTTTTTCTAATAATTCTTAGATCAATTCGAAGGGAAAAATTCATATTAGGCAATTTTGAGTAATATTCTTTGGTGTTACTCCTTGTCGAGATTGGAGTGCAAAATTTTTTTTACCTCTTTTGTTACTCTGTTTTCAGTTTTTCTCAGCAATTTCTTCATAGCTATCGATCATTGCAGTTTTATATAATTACCAACTTTATTGATCCGATTTCCGGAAAATTGGATACAAAATTTACAGGGCAATGTTTTTTCAAAGATGATTATGATTAATCTACTACAGTTTCAAAAAAGAAATGTCAATGCATTTTTTCCGTTTCAGGGCCATTTTACAGAAACGTTATGGTATAATGCATCGACATTAGGTTTTCAATAGTAATGTATTTCAATGAATTTGATAACTATATATGTCCAACTTTTTTTTTTCCAAATCTATTTACTTTTCTCTGCTTTGCTCTGCTTTACTTTGCTCTAAAAACCTCTGAAACGCACAATGCATAGTGAGTGGCGAAAAAAAAATATATAGGACCCTCTAGCACTAAAATTGCCCACTATATGCTGGCTATGGCATAATAGAGCCCTACATACGGGGGATTCCACGTCAAATCGACCGGTCGATTTCCCTGACCGCTTTTGATCTGTTTGCCCTTTTACACAGTGGAAGTATACATTGAAATGATCAACTGTGAATTTTTTTCAGATTTTTCTGACCAAGCATTTTTTTACTACAGCTGGTCAAATAATCAGCTTTTAGCGTTTTTTCGATTTTTCAAGCCAACATAGCGTGAAATCCAGATGAGCAATGAAAAAAGTTCTTACACAAAAGTTTCGTGTATTTCTTTGAAATTTCTGAAAATTATTTTTTTTTCAATTTTTTGTGCTTCGCGAACTGCAGTTTTGGTGAAAAATCTTCGAATATCTTCAGTAACAACAAATTGCCCTATAATCGAATTGGCTGAAATTTTCACACAGCATGTCTTTTTCAATGCCAAAAGTTGTCTGAAAATTTCGTAGGGGGCCGAGCAGTGGTTCAAAAGTGAAAGATATAAATAAATGAATCGTGATTCAAATTTAATCATACCCTACTGATGTTTTATGAAATTATCATGTGTTAAATGAAAGGGCATTTGGATTAGAGGTTTCCAAAGGTTCTGGAGAAAAACGTATTCGAATGTTTGATTTATTCGAACCTACAAGAAGCGTGTGTCCAAAATCATTGAATTTTGTCACCAACGGAACAGTACGTCATATTAAGATTAAGATGGTTACTGGCTTGAACATAATTGCACGCATTCACTATTATCTTTATCCTTACTCCACCAACGAAAAATGGAGACATGATATACGTTGGTACGTGTAAACATGTTCAAGTCAGTAACCCACCTTGAGCTATACAATATAATGACATTAGAGGACATTATATCTGCATATGTGGTGGGAATATCCCTTGAATATCCCCATGAATATTTTTTGGGTATGAATTTCACGTATTTTGGGGTGACATTGTCATGTTCATTGCACATTCAAAACACATTCTCGAGGTGAAATTGAATATTCTCTGAACATTAAAATATTTTTTTCGGAACATGTCAGACATATACCATGAATATCTAATGCTGTGTGGGTTAATAAGGTCCATTAACTTCTCACTCGGTCGGCAGAATCCGTCATTTTTTTTTCTGGTTTGGGCTGTGCGCAGAGAGTTGTAAATGCCGTTGATAAGGCCGCGGCCACATGTTATATGTATAAAGAGACGCGGATTAGTCTCGGAGCGCGTGTCGCCTGGGTATTTGCGATTTAAGAGCTTTGTGTCCTTCGTGTTCACTCCAGAATACCAAATGCCGGGGGATCAAGGGTTGAGGCAGGGTGTGCCCAGACAAGGAGATCGAGAGGTGGATACGAACAACGTTTCTATTCACACGTGGGCGTCCCGACGCCCTCGTACGAATACGTGTATCTCTTATCGTACCCCAACGATTTACAAAATACCGGGTGCGGTTCAGCCCCCAGAAAAAAAAGAACGAACACAAAAAAAATGAATAAACGTGATTAATAATCGTCCCAAAATGGCGACGATCGTATCCAGCGTGCAATAAAACATAAGCGATCAGCGTTTTCAGCCATTTTCCAATACACCTTGTACAGTGAGCATGGACAGTCTCTAATTAAGTCCATTGTCCTGATATAGAGTACATGCTGACTATGAACCTGCTGCAGCAACGTCGACGTTATTTTTTGCAACAACTGCAGATGGCAGTTTAGCTGGTGATTCTAGATTCTGTAGAATCTCTGTGTTAATTGCACGCTGCAGTACAGTTGGTCTGCCATTGTAACAGTTTCATTTACTTTTCCGGTCTTCACTTATATTCTCACTTCTGCATTGGCCGCTTCTTTTAGGTGAAAATTGTCAAAGTCTAGTGCAATTTAATCCCACTTCTGACACCAATGTAACGTTTGGCCGTTCCCAGCAGGGTCCGCCAGTAAAATGTAAAGAGGCGAAGAAAATCAAGAGATTCTTATTACTCTTTAAATCGGACCCTGATTCGAGAGGAGAACTGTTTTTGTCACATTGGTTAAATTCTCTGCAACAATAATTGAAATTGCTTCATTTCAATTCAAGTTACTTAAAATTGCATAAAGCCCTTATAAGGTTACTGAAAATCATTAAGAATCACTAAATAATTACTGCAATTTGCTTCGATTTGCTATAAAGTTACTTAAAATCGCTCGACTGCTCACATAACAGAAATGAAAAAATCACTATCTTTCCGTTACTTTATTTCACTAAAAATTTCGATCAATTTACTATCAAATTACTTGACTGTTTCAGAAGTCAAAAGTTACTTAAAATTGCGATGAAGTAATTGAAAATCGCTCCAAATTGCTACAAAATTATTTACAATGTTACAAATTGTTCAATATGATGCGGGTAGAGATTTTTCAGCTTCGACGTCACGAGTAATTACGAGCAACATGATACATATGCGCCGTTTGGTAGAACAGAATACATAAAACAAAAATGAAAAAGAATACAAGAGCTAATGAAAATGGAAGAGCACACAAACACGAAAATTTGATCACCCTCGTGAAAAGTGTGTAAAAAGCACTTTCACTGTTACTCAGTAACGCTTTAGCTGTACACATAACTTCTGTAAATTTATTCATTCATTTTTATTGAATCATTATTTCCATTTGTTTCTAAAGGGTGACGAAAAAAAAATCGGAAAAAACTAATAAAATCTGAATAACAATATCGTGTGATTGATTCAAAGGCTTCAATAATTGACGAGAGATAAAATTGAGTCATCCAAAAGTCAGTGACACGTGATGGCGAAATTCTAAAAAACAAATAAAAAAAGAACCTGGATTTAAAAAAATACTCCTTTTTTTCGACCACCCTGTCCATGTATTCAAATTATTTTATTTCACTTTATCGTGTACATAAGGGAGGTTGATTTACACGTATAAGAGAAAAATGAATATTCATGATTTTTCATGCCCTATAATTCTTTTTTTTATCTCCAAAAGAGAGAGGGAAAAAAATAACATTTTCATACCTTTCATTAATTTTATTTCATAATAATAATTATTTATATTATAATTTCTGTTCTCATTTTCCCGCTTTTTCCGCTCGTTTTTAATCACCGTTATAATTATACCTGTTTTTATTCGGAATCTGCTGCCTACCTTATGAATATTTATACAATTTTTTTTTTTTTTTTTTATGAATGGATGAAATTGTGTACAAATTGTATAGAAATAATTTTCAAGAAATATTCAATTATCACGGGAGTATACTGGTATAGAATTTATTCGGCCTAATTATTATAACTTTGTATATGCATAAAATACCTGAAAATGAAGATAGGTAAAAAATATGGAAAAGCAACTGCAAAAAAAAAGTGTACGCAGAATCGTGACTCTGCAAAGTTTTTAACTAATTTTCAAACTCATGATCAGAGATAAATTATAAGTAAAACCCGAGGTAAAACCACGCAAAAAAAAGTCTGAGAGGCAAAAAAACAGAATTTTTTTTCTTTATCGAAAGAAAAAAAATTACTCTTCAAGAAATCGAAAATTTCATTGCTACATATTCAGTAGTTTTTTATGAAGTAAATTAAAGTAAAGGGATTTTAAAGTCTTCAATTATACTTACTACTGGAATAAAAATTCTCCAGAATAAGTTTTTTCGTAATGTTGAAAAAAAAAATGGTGGTGATACGATAAAAATAAAAGAAAGTTTCAACCAAATGGAATAAAAATATATACCGAATCTCAGATTTTCTTTGCCAAATTGCACCGCGCCGCGGCTGTTATCATAGGGTGTGCTTAAGCTTCTTTTTCTTTTTCTTTTTCATTTTCTTTCGCTTTTTGTTACGTTGAAAGAGGTTTTCCCGCTATACCGGCTATAGAGAGAACGACGAGTGGTGCATAGAGAGGGTACTTCCTGTACGTATAAGGGTACCACCTACCCTACTACACCTGCAGAGCTATTGCTGCGAAAAGCTCTACGACAATTCGCAGTAAGTTCCAATTTCGTTTAAACGATTTTCACAGCGGCACACATAGCGGTATAAGAGTGTGGTTCTATCGCCATTACAGTTTTACCTTAATCGATAACCGTTAGGATCGAACAACCTTCTTGAATCAACAAAAGCTACTTTTCAGTCACTAAATGCACGAAAAGTTTCATTATCGAGGCCTGTATGAGTCGCGGAAATTTGAGAGCAGTGAAGAAAGTGAAACGACTGTGCGGAAAGTTGAGATTTATCTACCGCAACGCTTCACTTACCTCAGATTCAATACCGTGATTGTATTATCAATTTATGGTCATGAATTTCACAATTTTTTTCGCTTGAATTGAACTGAAAACCTTTTTTTCGACAAGTAAATTTGAAGAAAAACGCGATTCGAGTCAGTTGTGATGACCTTAGAATTTCCTCACCCCAGTCGGTGCTCGAACCCGGAACGCTACGACCGTGTTCGCATTACTAGTCGCGCGCTCTAACCGCTCCGCTATTTCGTCGCTGAGGAAATAATCCAACTTTTTCCCCAATATTGTTTCTACAGATGTAGGTTATAAGAAAAATCCACGGAAATGAGGATTTTTGACTCCGAGAAGACGACGACATTGTGATTTCAACATTTTTCAGTAGTAAATTCTGACCTAAAACACAAGTTTGATGTTTGCTTCTATCCATTGAAAATAGAACGAAATTAGCGTCTTTTGGATAAGATATTAATTTTTGGAGCATGTAGAATTTGTTGAATCCCGCTGTACTGGTCCCCTTAAACTTGACACAAGAATTTCAGCACGCGAAAAGTTCATCATTATTACACAGATTATTTCCAGCAGTGTAGAAGCTCAACGTGGTCGCTATCGATCCCTTTCGTTTATATCGAATTATAATAATCGTTTGATCTAAATTTGTAATTCGCGGGCCAAAAGGGCGAATATGAATCGCGGATGGATGGGATATCAGCCGTAGATGAGAGGAAAAAAGGGGAACGGTGAAGACTGAGCTTTTCTCAATTAGTCTTGTCGGTGCTATGATTAAAGATATCAAAAGCTTTAGCTTCCTCGCTCTTGGATTTTGGCGCCAGATGAGGAAAATAGCCTCGGGCCTCTCTGCGCCACGTTACCCTTAACTATAGGTACACACACACACACACACACACACACAGAGCTGGTTATATCAAAGGGAATCCACCAGGTGAATTTCTTGACTCTATACCCCCGGGGTCTGCTAAATTATTCCTCTTTCCTCCTTCGTCCCCTCCCTATTTACTCCTTTTCCCCTTATCACGTCCCACACAAAAGAATTGGCCACTTTTTTATTCACCTCTTTTTCATATCATTTTACTATTTTTCACCAGGATCAATTTTATACTCATTGATCATCCTCGTCCTGATAGGAAGAATAGAAATTTGATCGGCAATATATAGATCTTCACTAGACACCTTCATCTTGGCCTACTATTGAATGGACTAAAAGAACCGCCATATTGAATCTAAGGTGCCCGATTTCTTTTTTTTCATCATATCTCGACAACTATCGATCCTATCGTCACGGAGGTTATTACAAAAAATGAAACTTATCAAATTCTCTACAACAAAGGTGGAATACATTTTTTTCATGTCTTCGATAGTTTTCGTGTAATACAAGGCCGAAAGTTTCGATATTTGTATAGAACCTTGTGAGAATTATGTACGTATTCACTGGTGTATTAGAGACAAACTATCAAACATACGAGAAAAATGTGTTGAACCTTTCTTGTAGAGAATTTAGCAAGCTTCATTTTTTCTAATTACCTCCGTGACGATAGGATCAATATTTGTCGAGATATGATGAAAGAACTGGAATTGAGTACCTTCCATTCAAGATAGTAGATAAAGCCGTCTAGTTAAAGGTCAGGACTTTCAGTCCGTTCAATAGTAGGTCAAGATGAAGGTCTATACAAATTTATAGATCCGTACTAATGAATTTCCAAATTCACTATAATTTTACGAATTTTAGAAGACTTTCGTCTGGGTAATGTACACTAAATTCACAATCATTCTTCACAGTCTATGCTGTGTGATATGTGATAATATGTATGCTTATTAGCTGATCACCAGTTATGTATATTTCGTTCCGGAAGGTCGAGCGACCCAGTTCGAAAGTTGATTTTTTTTTCGATTTTTATCTTATGCCAAAGTACCTATTATCGTCGACGAGAATCACTTTTGGTTGAGATTCTACGGCCAATACATCCTCAATGATGTCAAAAAACACGAGTTTTTAACGCATGTGTGATAAAAAGAATAACCTAACATCCTCCCAGTCGTCTCATCCGTGCCCCTGATCGTCAGGGGGGTTACCGATGAAAGGGTCGCGAAGATGTGGCGGCCGGGGGAGGGAGGCATACTGGTTGTAGTGGTTGCGCGCATTCAACAGGTCCACCGCGTCCCCTCGCTGCGTAAATGCTTCGCGCGCTCAACTCTCGACTCTGCAACATCTCCCCCCACCGCGCGTCTCCTCATCCCCTCCATGTAGGTATCCTGCGGCGCATCGGCATCAGACTTTGTCCAAAAGTGCATTTTTGGCAGAAAGAGCCAAGAGGGACGAGCGAGTAGGTATCTCTCTCTCTCTCTCTGCGCCCAAGTTCACCGCATCCGCGTCCCTCCTTTGCTCGCTCTCTCTTTCTCTCTGTTTCGCACTGGCTTCTCGTCGGTATCCGGCTCTCCGCAGACACTTTACTTTCGCACCCGACTCAACTCTCGTCTCTCACCGTTCTATTCGGGCTCCTCTGCAGTCTGCGGCTAGGAGTGAAGGAAGGTGCTATAGTACCTGCGGATTCGTTACGCCGCGCCGCTACGCTACGCTCACTCTCAGTCTCGCCGCTTGCCGCTCGCGCTCGGTGGCTGCCTTAGTCCGTCAGTCCTTGGCCAACCGCTGCGCCAGCTACATCAACCAGACGCGCGTCGCTCTCGTTTTTAGGTTATTTTAACCGATCATCTTTTTCGGACTCACCGCCATTTACGATTAGGATCGACGTCACGTTACGACAACCGCGATTCGGTTACTGTGACAGTGACGGTGTCAGTGTCTAGTTTACACCTTAAATTTCTTTTTTTTATTTCATTTCTTTGTCTTTTCGTTTCAACATTCGTTTCGAAGCAATGATTATTATATCGATATAATATCAACTGGGATTTAAAACGGTGTGTTTTAAACTATGATAATTTGAATTTCGCGCCAGAGTTTTGTTGGTTTTTTTTTTCTTTTCCTTTTCTCAAAATTGAATTTTCTACTACAATCAAAATAAATTCTACGTTGTCTTTTAGACACAAATAAATAAATAAATAGACAAAACCACGAGGTTTTTTTTTTTTTATTGCATAGTTGGAAATATTCTCATCGGTTAATATCTACCGACCACGTGGTAGTTTTGTGACGTCGTCAGTGCCAAGTGTCACTATTCGTAACCACATAGGTATTCTCTGATCAATTGAATCAGAATTTAGTCTCTTTTTTGATTGATTTTTGATTCTTTTTATTTTACTTGAAAATATCGAAGTGTAGTTTTTTTTTTTCAACTTTCCAAACTTATATTTCTCAATTCGATTTCGATTATATCATCGCGTGTGGAAAGTGACGAAGGGTGAGAAAAGGATTTAAATCTCTTATATCGTTGATCGGAAAGGTGGTACCGGAGAAAATACGAGTTGGGAGTCATGACTGAGGGAAGACTCGACGTTAGTGTAAGTTTTCTGTGTATATGAGTAGTACGATTATTTTGATTTTGGAAATAAGGTGAACTTGAACTTTCCGTTGTTTATTTGGTTTTCAGCTATTTTTATTTTGCAAATATGACCTCAATTCTTGATCAGCGGTTCGAAAAACCTTCTAATACCAATTTTCATGAGATTTTGAATGTTTTTAGTGTTTTTTTTCAGCAAATTGGATCCGCCATTTCGAATTTCGTAAATCTGACTTCAGATTCGTGATTAGCGAACCAACAAACCATGTGGTACCAAATTTCGTTCGAATCCGTTGACCCGATCTCAAGATATCGTCATTTTGATTCCATTTCTGAGAATTTTGTTATCTAAATAATTCATAAAGTACTGAACCGATCAAAGCCAAAATTCAATCAATTTTAGGTTCAGGAAAACCGTGTCGATTGAGCCCAATTTGGCCAAAATCCGCACCCTCGTTCTCGAGATATCGACCGGCAAAATTTTGATGTGATACATAACCTCAAAACGTGGAGATTATAAGAAAACAGAGAAACGGAAAGTTAACAAACTATTTGTTAACAGCACTTCTTCTTCTAGTATAGCTTCTCAAACGTCGCATTAATATCGAAATATAGGTTTACAGGAATATTCATTCATCTGAGACTATGTTTCAATTTTGGCGGGAAATTATTCAATTTGAATGGTGCCGAATGGACGAAAAAGAAACAAACAAACTTGTAACTAGTATCAGTTGCTGATTTCTTCCTTATTATTCTACATCTCATATTGTTACAATTCTTCTTTTTTCTGTTTCGTTTTTCCGAAACATTCAAGAAGGTCTGTCTGTCAAGTCTGAAGCTATGCGACAAAGCGAAAACCTTTGTGTGTCGGTTAGCGTCGAACAAGGAAAAGAAAAATGAATTAAAAAGGCAGCCTGATATTGCAGAACCTCCCACACACTGGACATTTTTTTTTTCAGGTTCAAATTTAGATGAAGAAGAAATACTCGTTGATCTGAATATTCTAGCCAACTTCAGATCAACGAGTCGTTTTTGGAATTCATCCCTTGCAGAATTACACAGTTTTTTCAGATTAAAAGTCAATTTGAATAACGTGAAAAACCTCGCATTGATTTTCTATGAAAATTCACGAAAACTATTATACATTATCACTTACAAACCATAAAAAAAATATCTACCAAATTTTATATACATGAAAATATGAAATTCTGAAGGAATATGTACCTACAGAACCTGGCACCCGACTTGCACCAATCGACTTGATTTTCATAATTCTGATAGATTTACGTTTGTAGTTGATTGTAGTGAAAACCATTTCGTTTGTAGTTGACCGGAAAAAAAGTTATAGACACTTGAAAAAATGGCATCTCCCGACTTTCGAAAAAAATGGGTTACTATTTTTTTTCTTGCACAGAATCGTTTGTAGTTGATTGTAGTTCAGTTATTTCCGTTTGTAGTTGAATGGTTTTCGAGTGAAGAAAAAAAAAAAAAAAATTGGCACAACCACGGGTTTTTTCCCTCAGAGTCCGTAAAATCGTTTGTAGTTGTTTGTAGTAGAGCCAATTTCGTTTGTAGTTGCCTCAAAATTTACATAGACACGGTACGTCACCCTAGGAGCCCGAAAAATCGTTTGTAGTTGTTTGTAGTAGCGTCAATTTCGTTTGTAGTTACTCCAAAACTGACTTGGATACGGTACGTCACCCTAGAAGTCCGAAGTATCGTTTGTAGTTGTTTGTAGTAGAGCCAATTTCGTTTGTAGTAGCTCGAAAATCAAGATGGACACGGTTTTTCACCTCCAGAGTCCATAGAATCGTTTGTAGTTGTTTGTAGTAGAGCCAATTTCGTTTGTAGTAGCTCGAAAATCAAGATGGACACGGTTTTTCACCTCCAGAGTCCATAAAATCGTTTGTAGTTGTTTGTAGTAGAGCCAATTTCGTTTGTAGTTGCCTCAAAATTCATATAGACACGGTACGTCACCCTAGGAGCCCGAATGATCGTTTGTAGTTGTTTGTAGTAGCGTCAATTTCGCTTGTAGTTACTCCAAAACTGACTTGGATACGGTACGTCACCCTAGAAGTCCGAAGTATCGTTTGTAGTTGTTTGTAGTAGAGCCAATTTCTTTTGTAGTAGCTCCAAAATCAAGATGGACACGGTTTTTCACCTCCAGAGTCCATAGAATCGTTTGTAGTTGTTTGTAGTAGAGCCAATTTCGTTTGTAGTAGCTCCAAAATCAAGATGGACACGGTTTTTCACCTCCAGAGTCCATAAAATCGTTTGTAGTTGTTTGTAGTAGAGCCAATTTCGTTTGTAGTAGCTCGAAAATCAAGATGGACACGGTTTTTCACCTCCAGAGTCCATAGAATCGTTTGTAGTTGTTTGTAGTAGAGCCAATTTCGTTTGTAGTAGCTCCAAAATCAAGATGGACACGGTTTTTCACCTCCAGAGTCCATAGA
>JAEUYN010002389.1:0-48143 GCA_018257835.1 Euura lappo | reverse complement strand
TTTTTTCCACCATAAACGGAAAGGTCGATTTTGCAGGCAAAACGGTGATCATTTGAGGTTATGTGGCTGAAGTGTAGCGCGGCCGGTGCGGGAACTAAAAGCAGGGAGGAAAGAGTTCCAGGGAAGAAAGACCGGCGACGAAAGACTTACCGGGAGAGAAGACTTCCCGGTCGGTAAAACCACCGGTTGCTCGCCGAAAACAGGTAGCAAAATCAGCCTTTCCGTTCACGTATGGAAAACAATATATTTTTTCAGTTTGAAGCGATGCTTCAGCACCAATGAAACTCACAGAACCTATGAGTCATATCATCCCACATATTGTGTGAAATATTTATTGGAAAAAGAAGTTGCATTTTTAAGAAAATGAGTTTTTCCGATTTTCAAGACAATTATGTGCGTCATTAGGTTGATTTTCTGAATTCTTGAAATCTCTCTTCGGATTTTGAGGGAATGCAAGTGGAAAAAAAAAACTGCACAAAATGTGACAAAGAATGACGAACGTCAAGAAATTTTGGTTAAATTCAGATGATGTGAACGCCAATTAGGCATCCACCTCTGAACAAAATAATATTTGAATTTAGGTATTCGTAGTCCACGATGCACAACTGCATCAAAAAGGTACAGACGATGATAAAACTTTATTGAATATTCAGAAGTGATGACGAATTAACGATTCAAGTACTAGCGTCAATACAATATGAATCAGACTCGACAATCGGGGTAAACGAATCCCGTCATTGAAATGTCCTCTATACCATATCTAGATACGAAATGACTCAAGATTATCGAAGGCCCGCTGATGCCATAAGGTGACTTAATTTTTAGCGGAAAAATCATGTCATGTCTTTAACCATGGAAGGGGTGCACGGGGGAGGCACCGACTCTTCTAGGTTGGATATCATTCTGAACGTCTTTCGGTTTTTGAATCGCTATTGTCGGATAATCAGTAACTAATTATCTGTATCTCAATATTCCTCACGGTGTTTTGTACTTAAACATGGTTAGCGAGCGACGTTTGAAAACTTTATTGGCACAGCCTCGGAATAAGAACAGTAAGCCTTGCAAATTTCATCCAAATCTGTTTAGCGGTCCGAACGGAATCAAAGTTTTCATGCAGGTGTTGCGAATATGAAAACCTTTTCACATGTCACGTGACTTGGAAGGAAAAAGTAATCGTTTTTATAAGGGCCTCTGAATGTCTTTATTCTTTTGTATTCGGAATCTGTGGTGGGAAATGGAAAATTTATACGATACAGCGAATGAATATTTTCGAAATTGATTTTTATTGCTCACAATCTTATGCAGCTATGAATTATTTTCACTGGTATATACATATTCAGGAATCAATTGGAAGACGTGCTGGAAGAAAGTGGTAGTCTCTCGTCCAGCAGATGATTGACGTTCTTCCACAAAAAGTTCTTCAGATTAGCACAAGCGGTTGCGAATATTCCGCTCCGCGATAACTGCTAAGAAGTGGGCTGCGAATAGATTCACCAAAATTAGTGAATAAATATATTCAGCATCTTCGTATCAGGCGCAGATACTACCGATGACACTCACCAATAGTCTCTTCCGCTGCTTCGGTTCAGCTGGACTGGCATGGGATTTATGATCGTGGGAGAGGTCTCCCTGCTGGAAAGAAATCATAAATTCTTATAAAAATAATTGACTGAAATGTATGAGAAAACGATGTGGATCTGTCACTGGAAATCCTTTCTTTTTATCATACACTCAAGAACGTCGTTTTTTGGAAATCGCTTATAAAACCCCATAGATATTACATGATGTTTCATCACGGAATTCATGATATATAATACTCATTAAAACTCTTAAACTCGAACTTGTTATTGAAAATGGAAAAGCGTATACATTCTCATAAATACATCACTTCATAATTTCCATAGAGTTTCTGATTGAAGATATATCAGTTTATACTGACAAAATCTTATACGATGATCTTTTCATTATAAACTCTCATTGACTTTAATTTTTAAATTTATGATAAAACCGCATCGGATTTTCATCCTCATCGATTCTTATAGATATATTGTGAGTATTACCTCATATATTCTTGAAATTATACAATACTCATACTTTCTTATAAACTGTCGGATGAGGACAATTTTCTGTCTCTCATACATTTTAGTAAAATCATAGATTCTCATTGAAAAAATGGTAGTTTTCTATGAGATTTTATAATTTTTTTTCAGCAGGGCTTCCTGAGAAAGTGAAATTACGATTCAATGGCAATTACCAGAACACATTGAAAGTATAATTTAAGAAATCATCATATTTTAGTTGATGTTGGAAATAATATAAAAAGTTCAAATATTCAGGATCGTAGTTTAGCAGTACTAAACTGGTGGTACAATTGAAATCAGGGATCGAATGTTGAGTATCAAATACGTTTGCCTAACTGAGGCTAAGGAAATAGATCAATTTATGAAGCCTCATTGGAATTTGGTTTGTAGCAAACGATAGATCTCAGTATGACAATTATATTTCTAATCGTACGATTGTTTCCAACTTACAGGGGAAACGCGGCAGCAAGTATTCAAAATCACATTGACTTGGGGGATGATTTTGTCGAATTTTTAGTAAATGCGTCACAGAAGCTCTCGATCTGCTGGTGGTAACCTGGAAATTAAAAGATACCTCAATAATTTAGACAATTTTCAAGTGCTAATTGAGGCGCTATATTCTAGATGGGCACAATCGTCTTCAACTCACGTCCGGGTTCCTGATTTCTTTGGTTTCCTAATCATTTTTTCTTATTTGGGGAGACGAATCTGAAATTGGAATACAGAGGTTATGATCAAGTCGTCTTCGACTCTCACTCAGTTCTAACAACAGCTGGATGAAAATCAAGCTAGCCCTACTGAAAAAGATATTGTAAAATATTACATGAAAAAGTACATAATAAATTTACATAAAGTTATGACTGGATTCATGATATGAATTATCATGTAAATTAAGAATGTTGTAATTATTATGTACTTTATCACATGATTTTTATTCTGACCATTACGTTGTACAAATACACATAATTTATCATCTAATTTATTGTGTGATGTTTTACATGAGTTTTAGCTCTACGAGTTCCAACTTCTTTGAAGAAACTGAAATCAATCACAATCATATCAAAGCTTATGAACCTAAAACTTTGTTACATTACTATGAAGTACCGTAGCTCAAGCGGTAGCGTTACTGCTTCCAAATTCGAAGGACCACGGTTCGATCCCGACTCGGGTCCGTTTTTTTTTTTTTCTATCATAAAATCTGATCATGTAAAACATCCTACGATAAATTAGGTAATAAATTATGTGTATTTGTACAAAATGATGTTAGAACAAAAATCTTATGATAAAGTACATAATAATTCGTATCAGGAATCCAATCATAACTTTATAAAATTTATCATGTAATTTATTATGTACTTTTTCATGTAATATTTTACAGGATCTTTTTCAGTAGGGAGGCTTGATGTATTTTTCGAATGAGTGTCACTTACCCCTGAATGCGCTACGAATCGCGTCCCTGTGTCCTGAAAATAAAATAGGCGTATCATTACAGAGTGAAAATTTACCAATTGACGCATGATATAATGGCAATAAGTGAAAATAAGACTGTAATATGAAGAATCAAAATAGAAAATCTTGGCCAATTGAAACAATTTCTCGACTTCACCCTGATATGTGAAGCGAACAGTAGATCACAAAAACATTTTTAAAGGGTAAAAGTCGTCTTCAACTCACCCATGTGACCCCCCCCCTCGGTGAGACTTTACAGATTTTGCGAAATCGTTTCCGGCATCCCTGAAAGCCTCTGAAATAGAAATAGAGAGGTTCGGAATATCAAACGGAATGATTTTCCAGAATACGGAGACAAATATAATTCGAGCGTTTTGGTAGACGTATAAATTGGTCAAGTAATATCCACTTATCACTTACGAGCCTGGAATTCGTTCAGCTCGGAACCGCCATCTGCAAAATAAAATAGGTACTTCATGACACTATTGTACTTTGTCAATATTTGACGCATGTCTTAGTAGCTATGACTTGAATATCTTCATTGGGTGACATTGTTTTGAACTTACTTCTGTACGACTCTCTAACACGAGTCGCTAATTCCAGCAGTTGGGTTTGGAGACGTCTCAGTTCCTCTGAAATTTAAGTAAAGAGGACTGTGATTAAGTCGTCATTCCGCGGTGCTCGACTCGCTTGAGCTAAATTCGAACAACAAGTGAATATCTGTCATTATCGAAAATCTCTGTATCTTCAACTTACCGTCGATGGCAGCCTCGGTCGCCTCCTGAAACAAAAATCAGGATATCATGACAATACTTGACGAATCGAGTGCAACCTGACGTGTTGAAAATGGTTTGAACATTCCGTGTAGCATAAAATGTAGAGAATAAAATGGTTCCAAACAAGGAGCATAACGTTATAAATTCGAACAACAAGTGAATATCTGTCATTATCGAAAATCTCTGTATCTTTAACTTACCTTTGCTGGGAGCCCGGGCTGGGTCGACTCCTGAAACAAAAATCAGGATATCATGACAATACTTGACGAATCGAGTGCAACCTGACGTGTTGAAAATGGTTTGAACATTCCGTGTAGCATAAAATGTAGAGAATAAAATGGTTCCAAACAAAGAGCATAACGTTCAAAAAACACATTTTATCTATATCGTGATGACGTACGCATAGTTTTTATTTCTAACGGTTCAATTAATCTTACCACCTGCAGAACATACGTGCTACAAAATGTACAGTGTGCTGTTAAATATCGCGTGTCTAATCCCTATTGAAAAAGATATTGTAAAATATTACATGAAAAAGTAGATAATAAATTTCATAAAGTTATGACTGGATTCATGATATGAATTATCATGTAAATTGAGAATGTTGTAAATTATTATGTACTTTATCACATGATTTTACGTTCTACACACGATACGTTCTACAAATACACATAATTTATCATCTAATTCATTGTGTGATGTTTTACATGAGTTTTGGCTCTACGAGTTCCAACTTCTTTGAAGAAACTGAAATCAATCACAATCATATCAAAGCTTATGAACCTAAAACTTTGTTACATTACTATGAAGTACCGTAGCTCAAGCGGTAGCGTCACTGCTTCCAAATTCGAAGGACCACGGTTCGATCCCGACTCGGGTGTCCCCCTTCTTTTTCTATCATAAAATCTGATCATGTAAAACATCCTACGATAAATTAGGTAATAAATTATGTGTATTTGTACAACTTAATGGTTAGAACAAAAATCGTATGATAAAGTAAATAATAATTCGTATCAGGAATCCAGTCATAACTTTATAAAATTTATCATGTAATTTATTATGTACTTTTTCGTGTAATATTTTACAGGATCTTTTTCAGTAGTGATCGCATAAGGTCGTAAGCGCCAAAAACGCGATTTTGGTGGCAAAAGGTCGTATATTTTTTTTTCACGCCATTCGCTCTGAAAACGGCCAAAACGTATAGATCAATTGAAATTACGAGATCGAAAAATGTAAGTGCAAAAGCTCATAAGTTTGGCGGATACGTCGTTCTTTCATTACAATTTTTAAGGAAAAATAAAAAACAACGTAAAGGCAAAACGTCGGAAGCGCCATTTTCTTTCATGATTTTGAATAATTTTTCCAATTAGTTGTAGAAACTCGTAAAACGCAACGATACATTGAAAGAACGAACATTTAAAGAAATTCGATAAAAAATATTGGTAGTTAAAAGCAGAAGGTCGTGAGCGCCATTTTGATTTTTTTTTATTCCTCACGATTTTTTTAAATAGCTGTAAAAACTCGTGAAACGCAAAGAAAAATCGGAATCGAGGTCGTTTCGAAAAATTCGATAAAAGAAATCGCAGTTAAAAGCAGAAGGTCGTATACGCCCAACTTACGAACTTTTGCAGTTACATTTTTCGACCTCGTAATTTCAATTGATCTATACGTTTCGAACGTTTTCAGAGCGGTTGGCGTAAAAAAAAAATTATACGACTTTATGCCATTATAAACAGCAAAACGTCGTATAATGGCGCTTACGTCCTTATGTCATTAGACACGCGATATTTCGTGACACAACACTTCAAAAATTGATTGCTTTCGATATACCCAGTTGGAATTGAAATCAACAACTCAAATATTCTCAGTTTGAATATTGTATCCTTGTTGTATCGAGAATATTTTACTCCTTGGTGCAAAAATATTTCTACGTTTATCTACAGAACAGGTTTTTTTCACCTGTTGATGATGTGTGTGGATAATTGCAATGCTAACGTGGAAGCTATCGAACCACATTGTAAAAAATGTTCGTGAATTTACTACACATTTACGACACAAAAGCCTTGCAAAATTATAAATTCGTTGTAGCAAAGGGAATTACTACATTTTTTCTTTAAATTCGCAATTATATTTCTGATTTTACTAAACTCAAATGGGAAAATATAAAACCGTGTTTGGAATTTGCTAAATTGTATAGTAAAAGTATTGTGATTGTAAAATTACAGGACAGTATTTTTAATTTACTAAATATGATGCTAAATTTACTGTGCACTTGTATGAGAAATTTCAATCACTTTCTGTTGAAATGAAAAGTATAGGGAATTACTACCTAGTGTATCAAATGGATTTGCTGTACAACTCTATCAATTTCACTGTTCGGTTTCGAAATTCCCAAAAGCGAATTCTGAATTTACGCAAGTGATCTTCGAATTCGTAGTCTAGTTTCGAATTTCGTGACACCAAGTCCTGAGATTGCCCGAACGAATGCAGATTTTACTAGATTATGTATCAAACGTAACGTATTTGAAATAATTTTAAAAGTTATTTGCATTTTCTGATTTTTTTTCTTAAATTAGCGCCAATCAGTAATGTGTGAATTTTCTGCATATTCTTATCAAAATTGAGGTTCGAAGATAAATCCGAGTGAAAAAAAAAATTTACTCAAGTTGTGTAGTAATCAAATGTATCTGCGGTTGAACTAGAAATTCGAAAGAAAATATACTATTGTGATAATGTTTCATCAACTGCATTCTCTGTCTTGGTTGCAAAGATTGTCTGTTGTATATTCATAACGTAAAGTCATGGTCTACCATCAGATAGTTTGGCGTAGTAGGTAGGGCGTGCGACTAGTAATCCGAGCGAGCGAGCGAACACGGTTCGAGTCCCAGCGGGGACAAAAAAACGCAGCGGTGTTTTTCGAATGAAAAAAATACGTTTTCACCTGACTACGATAAAATGACCGTATTTCGCCACTGAAACGCGGGTCGAAAGTCGTCAATTTTGGACCAGAGGGAAGAAAAGTTGATTGCCGGACAAAAAAGTAGATTGCCGGGCAATTTACTTTTCTGCCCGGTTAATCATTTCTCTTCCTTCTGGTCAAAAATGGTCAAAATTGGTCAAAATACCTACTTTCCGCTCCCGTTACGGCGACGGAATAAGGTCATTTTATCGAAGTCGGGTGAAAAATAGCATATGCCACACGGGAGGAGCGCAATTTTCACCTCGTGTTCGTGCTGCCCTCGCTGCACTCGCTTGGCTCGTGCCTCGGGCAGCAAACCTCGCACTCGGCGAAAATCGCGTTCTTTCCTCCCTTGTAGCATAATATACTATTTCATGCGCTTACGTTAACCATAAACAGTTAAAAGTGTTTGGCACTCACAAATAGTCTAAAAAATTAATGAAAATATCTTTTTCTACTTATTTTTCTCCTTGTACATTATTAATACACATTTACTATAAAGTTACTCAACCAGTACTAGTTAACCACTAATTCATTAACCACTTTCTAAATTCTAGTTCATGTGTACATTAAATTTGCACATGATGATTTGAATCATGATGTCCAAATTTATTGGATTTAGTGTGCTAATGTTGTGACAAATTTAGACTTTATTAGGTGGAATTATATAAGATTATTAGTACTCATCGAGGAAATTAATAAATATAATAAACAATAGTGCAATAAGTTTGTCAAATAAAAAGATTTCATTATTTATTCAAAATTTACGTTTCGATGGATTGATTTATAACAATTATTCAAGACAAAAATCTCTTATTTTATTTAAATTTACCGTTCAGACAAGCTTATTACTAATTATCATTCATTCTGAAAAAGTTCACGTTATAAATGTCATGAAAAAGTAGGTAATTAATCATGTGGTAAATCGTATGCTGTTATGAAAGATTTCAGGTTCCACTTACCACCTTACCACCACCTTACATGGGTCCACTTTTTTGTGTAAAATGCATACTTAATTTTATAATTTATCATATGATTTCTCACATGATGATATTTTACGATGGAAGAAGAAAAAAAAGTTGAACCTGGGCTGGGATCGAACCGACGGCCGTCGGGTTCGGAAGCAGACACGCTACCGTCTGAGCTACGCCCTCTGATGTAAGATAGTCACAGGTTTTGGTTTATACCTTTGATGTGATTGGAAGTTGAATTCAAGTTCTTTTGTATCGGCCGAGGTTGATAAGTCTAAGACTGTATACATATCATATGAAGCGTCGTAGCGCGGTCGGTAGCGTGTCTGCTTCCGAATCCGATGGTCGTCGGTTCGATCCCAGCCCAAGTTCAACTTTTTTTTCTTCTTCCATCGTGAAATATCATCATGTAAGAAATCATATGATAAATTATAAAATTAAGTATGCATTTTACACAAAAAAGTAGACCCATGTAAGAAATCACATGATAAATCATATAATAAATCAGGTAATAAATCAGGTAATAAATGTGAACCTGAAATCTTTCATAACAGCATACGATTTACCACATGGTTAATTACCTACTTTTTCATGACATTTATGACGTGAACTTTTTCAGTAGGGTCACACTTTTAAAATCTTTGTATAATATAAAATACGCCTTTTTCTATTTGAATTTTTGTATCAATTTTCTTCACGTTATTTTTGTCAAAATTTTCAAATTTCTAGTCATTAATCTACAGTTTCATTTTTGAATATGGTTTAACAGTTTGTAACTTATCATATTTATGACCATGCCGGTTCCGTAGATGTATAGTTTTCAATAATGGCGATGATAATTCGTCTCGTCAGACTTTTCGCTTGTTCGATGTTCGTTTTTCGTAGTTTTTACTTGATTACAGTGACTGTGCTTATGAGTGTTCAAAATATAATGAAAACTGTTTTGACTAGATAATATAATAATTGTATAAGTTTTGTATAATTTAAAACGTGTAAAGATAAAATAGAAAATTGAGACTGATACGAGGAAAATGATCTGTACAACAAGGCGTCTTCTCGCAGAATGCCTGATCTCGTCTCTCCCGTTAAGCGGATTTCCTCCATACCGTATTCTATTTGGTTCACCTAGTTATCTCTATTTGTATTTCGTAGTCGAATATTAGGCGCGGGAACCTTCAAACCTCACAATGTTTGGTAATTTTTATCGTATATGCATAAAACTTCCAATACAATTTTAGTAAATTTACAAAAAACCTTTTTTAAAGGTCACTTGACTCTCAATTAGATTTTTTTTACGTTATTCTCACTTATATGTATGTATTGTACAGCGTACCCGATTGAAATAAGCATAAGGGAGGTTTCATTGTATTGGAAAATAGAACGTTCGAGAATGTGCTATTGGTCTGTAACTTACCGCTGGCAACGCCGACGCACAGCAATGAGGCGACAAGAAGACAGACGATCTTGTTCATGTTGAAGGTAGCCACTTACTTCGTTAGAAATAGGTTTCTGATTAGAATTCATCCGATCCGTCGTATTTATACACATCAGAGAGACCCCCTACCACGTCGATAACTTAACGTAGGCGGTGAACAAAAAATTTACGAGTTTTTACAGCTATTTGAAAAAATCGTGAGAAATAAAAAATAAAAATGGCGCTCACGACCTTCTGCTTTTAACTACCAATATTTTTTATCGAATTTTTTTTAAATGGTCGGTCTTTCAATTTATCTTTGCGTTTTACGAGTTTTTACAGCTACTTAAAAAAATCGTGAGAAATAAAAAAATAAAAATGGCCCTCACGACCTTCTGCTTTTAACTACCAATATTTCTTATAGAATTGTTTTTAAATGTTCGTTCTTTCAATTTATCTTTGCGTTTTACGAGTTTTTACAGCTACTTAAAAAAATCGTGAGAAATGAAAAAATCGTGAGAAATAAAACAAATCGTGAGAAATAAAAAAATCGTGAGAAATAAAAAAATCGTGAGAAATAAAAAAATCGTGAGAAATAAAAAAAATCGAAATGGCGCGGACGACCTTCTGCTTTTAACTACCACTATCTTTTATCGAATTTTTTTAAATGCTCGTTCTTTCAATTTATCTTTGCGTTATACGAGTTTTTACAACTACTTAAAAAAATCGTGAGAAATAAAAAAATCGTGAGAAATAAAAAAAATCGAAATGGCGCGAACGACCTTCTGCTTTTAACTACCACTATCTTTTATCGAATTTTTTTAAATGCTCGTTCTTTCAATTTATCTTTGCGTTTTACGAGTTTTTACAGCTACTTAAAAAAATCGTGAGAAATGAAAAAATCGTGAGAAATAAAACAAATCGTGAGAAATAAAAAAATCGTGAGAAATAAAAAAATCGTGAGAAATAAAAAAAATCGAAATGGCGCGAACGACCTTCTGCTTTTAACTACCACTATCTTTTATCGAATTTTTTTAAATGCTCGTTCTTTCAATTTATCTTTGCGTTATACGAGTTTTTACAACTACTTAAAAAAATCGTGAGAAATAAAAAAATCGTGAGAAATAAAAAAAATCGAAATGGCGCGAACGACCTTCTGCTTTTAACTACCACTATCTTTTATCGAATTTTTTTAAATGCTCGTTCTTTCAATTTATCTTCGCGTTTTACGAGTTTTTGCGGCTATTTGAAAAAATCGTGGGAAATAAAAAATAAAAATGGCGCTCACGACCTTCTGCTTTTAACTACCACTATCTTTTATCGAATTTTTTTAAATGCTCGTTCTTTCAATTTATCTTTGCGTTATACGAGTTTTTACAACTACTTAAAAAAATCGTGAGAAATAAAAAAATCGTGAGAAATAAAAAAAATCGAAATGGCGCGGACGACCTTCTGCTTTTAACTACCACTATCTTTTATCGAATTTTTTTAAATGCTCGTTCTTTCAATTTATCTTCGCGTTTTACGAGTTTTTACGGCTATTCGTGAGAAAAAAATCGTGAGAAATAAAAAAATCGAAATGGCGAACGACCTTCTGCTTTTAACTACCATATTTTTTATCGAATTTTTTTAAATGCTCGTTCTTTCAATTTATCTTTTGCGTTTTACGAGTTTTTACAGCTACTTAAAAAAATCGTGAGAAATGAAAAAATCGTGAGAAATAAAACAAATCGTGAGAAATAAAAAAATCGTGAGAAATAAAAAAATCGTGAGAAATAAAAAAAATCGAAATGGCGCGGACGACCTTCTGCTTTTAACTACCACTATCTTTTATCGAATTTTTTTAAATGCTCGTTCTTTCAATTTATCTTTGCGTTATACGAGTTTTTACAACTACTTAAAAAAATCGTGAGAAATAAAAAAATCGTGAGAAATAAAAAAAATCGAAATGGCGCGAACGACCTTCTGCTTTTAACTACCACTATCTTTTATCGAATTTTTTTAAATGCTCGTTCTTTCAATTTATCTTTGCGTTATACGAGTTTTTACAACTACTTAAAAAAATCGTGAGAAATAAAAAAATCGTGAGAAATAAAAAAAATCGAAATGGCGCGAACGACCTTCTGCTTTTAACTACCACTATCTTTTATCGAATTTTTTTAAATGCTCGTTCTTTCAATTTATCTTCGCGTTTTACGAGTTTTTGCGGCTATTTGAAAAAATCGTGGGAAATAAAAAATAAAAATGGCGCTCACGACCTTCTGCTTTTAACTACCACTATCTTTTATCGAATTTTTTTAAATGCTCGTTCTTTCAATTTATCTTCGCGTTTTACGAGTTTTTACGGCTATTTGAAAAAATCGTGAGAAATAAAAAAATCGAAATGGCGCTCACGACCTTCTGCTTTTAACTACCAATATTTCTTATAGAATTGTTTTTAAATGTTCGTTCTTTCAATTTATCTTTGCGTTTTACGAGTTTTTACAGCTATTTAAAAAAATCGTGAGAAATACAAAAATAACAAGCGGGTTTGGGCTGACTATGAGCCAGCCTTCGAACTTCCCGTTATTTATTTTATTCTCAGCTATTTTCAAATTTGTAAATCTGACCTCAGATTCTTGATCAGCGGTTCAAAAAACCTTCGAGTACAAATTTCCGTAAGATTTCGAATGTTTTTAGTATTTTTCCCAGCAAATCGGACTCGCCATTTTGAATTTCGCTAATCTGACTTCAGATTCGTGATCAGTGACCCAAAAAACCTACGAGTACCAAGTTTCATCCAAATCCAAATGTTTTTAGTTTTTTTTGCAGCATATCGAATACGCCAAATGAAAATTTTGCAAAACTGACTTCAGATTCGTGATCAGCGATCGAAAAAACCATATGGTACCAAATTTCATTGAAATTTGTTATTTGAATAGTTCAAAAAGTACTAATCCGATCAAAGCCAAAATCTAATCAGTTCTAAGTTGAGAAAAGCCCCGTCGATTGAGCCCTATCTGATCAAAATCCGCAAACTCGTTCTCGAGATATCGCGCGGACAAAAATGTGGTCACATACACACACACACACATACACACACACACACATACACACACACATACACACACACATACACACACACATACACACACACACCCAGACGTCAAACTGAAAATAGTCGGAGGTGATTCTTTGGACCTCGAAATGTGGAGATTTAGTAAAAACTCGACTTTTCATTTTCGGGGTGATCACAATAACTTCCTTTTTTCTCTGAAAACAGAGAAACGGGAAGTTAAAAATGGCACTCACGACCTTCTGTTTTTAGCTACGAATTTTTTTTATCAAATTTGTCGGAACGTTCTCGATTTCGATTTTTCTTTGCGTTTTACGAGTTTTTACAGCTACTTCAAAAAATCGTGAAAAAAAATAAATAAATAAAAATGGCGCTCACGACCTTCTTCTTTTAACTACCAATATTTTTTATCGAATTTTTTTTAAATGGTCGGTCTTTCAATTTATCTTTGCGTTTTACGAGTTTTTACAGCTACTTGAAAAAATCGTGAGAAATAAAAAAATAAAAATGGCCCTCACGACCTTCTTCTTTTAACTACCAATATTTTTTATCGAATTTTTTTTAAATGTTCGCTCTTTCAATTTATCTTTGCGTTTTACGAGTTTTTACAGCTACTTAAAAAAATAATGAAAAACAAAAACAATAAAAAATATTTGGAAAAATCATTAAAAATCACGAAAAAAATGGCGCTTACGACGTTTTGCCTTTACGCTGTTTTTCATTTTTCCTTAAAAATTGTAATGAAAAAACCACGTATCCGCCAAACTTATGACCTTTTGCACTTACATTTTTCGATCTCGTGATGTCAATTGATCTATACGTTTTGGCCGTTTTCAGAGCGAATGGCGTGAAAAAAAAGTTATACGACCTTTTGCCACCAAAATCGCGTTTTTGGCGCCACGACCTTATGCCATTAGACACGCGATGTAACAAAGTTTGCACAAGTTTTCCTAAATATCTTTCAGCACACGAGATTATGGCAATATTTACTCAGATTGATGTTACGATTAATTACAATTTAAATTACAAACACATGCCGTCATTCGAATTAACGGTTGATAAGAATAATTTAATCGCCTTGGAAAACGTTGAGACGTGGTTAGAAAAAGTGAAGTTTTCGACCATATTTGCCACGGAGCTTTTGTTTCTTTGACGAAGTTCTGTGAGGATATCAGGCGGGAGCCATGTAGCCCCATGATGCCTATAAATTTCATCGAAATGTATTATATGAAATTGTAAAATCGATGGCAAAGTGATCGTGCAGCCTCTCCTCCCACGAGGGAGAGGAGAGGCTGCACGAGTCGCGAGCCGAAGACGAGGGTAGCAAACTACACCGAGGGAGTGAAAAGTCCTGCGACTGCGGTGCACACTCTATTTTTTTCCACCATGAACGGAAAGGTCGATTTTGCGGGCAAAACGGTGATCATTTGAGGTTATGTGGCTGAAGTGTAGCGCGGCCGGTGCGGGAACTAAAAGCAGGGAGGAAAGAGTTCCAGGGAAGAAAGACCGGCGACGAAAGACTTACCGGGAGAGAAGACTTCCCGGTCGGTAAAACCACTGTTTGCTCCCCGAAAACAGGTAGTGTAAAGTAAAATAAGTAGTTACTATCCAACCCCTCAGATGGCGCAATCGAGAGTGTATGCCTAGGACACGGAGGGTGTCCATGCGCTTCTATGCCTCAATAAACATAATTAACAGAATCTAAGAACTGTGGTTTATTAATAACCCATCCACCATTAATAACCAGGTAATAAACATCACATGGTGTCAGAGTATGGAACGAACATAATATTTCGGTCAGCAAACCTAAGTAATATTGATAAAACGGTGAGATTAATTCTAACCTAAAAAGGCGACACGCGGTCGTCGACAAATGCCGAAAGAAAAATAAATAAAAGTGAAATAAAATAAAAGTAACTAAAGAAAAACTAAAAATGGATGGGTTCAAACCACCGTCAGAGCTTAAGCTTGACGAAAATGCAGTAAGCAACTTAAATAATTTTAAACAAAGATTTGAAATCTTCCTAACGGCCACTGATAAGAAGACAGTGCCCGAAGCACGAAAAATAGCAATGTGCCTTAATCGCATCGGAGAAGAGGCATTGGATGTATATAACACTTTTGGTCTTCCGGAAGCGGAAAATACGCTGGCAAAAGTCTTCGAAGCGTTCGAGCAGTATGTAAAACCAAGAATAAATATTGTGATCGAACGAAATAAATTCTTAACGAGAATGCAACAAGCTAATGAACCATTCGATTCGTTCCTTAATTATTTAAAAAAGTTAGCGAAGAGCTGCCAGTTCGGAGATCAGGAGCAGTCACTGATGAGAGATCGCATAATAATAGCGATAAGAGATGACGCCTTACAACAACGCCTGCTGAGAGACCCGAATCTAAGCCTACAATCCACAATTGAAAATTGTAGAGCGGCTGAGATTAGTAAGGCTCAACAACAAACCTTGAAGCTCAACGAGACGGGAAGTACCAGTGCAGTCGACGCAGTTAAAAATAAGTCGGAAATAAGAAGAGGGAACACTGGGAAACCGAGTTACAACAACCCAGTCAACACACCTGTCTATAAGAGTTCTTGTAAGAGCTCTTGCTCCAGACAGGAAAAAGAGTCTCATGATAGTGTTCTTTTCGAAGTCTTTTAGAAGTCAATATTCCGAAGTCGAAGTATAGATCTCTATAATATGAGGTCATTTATCAGAGCTCTTTCAACCAGATTCGTTATGAGGTCTAAAAGAAGTGCTGACTACACATGAACCTAACCTAACCATGTTCAACCTAACAAGTAACTTGACATACGTTTATGACGAATATTGATCTCACTCGGACACTAGTAATGGTCGCTCAGGTTTTTGGTAGATCAAATAGCGGTAAGTGTTGAATACCACTAATCATTTATATCGAATATCGAGTTGCGTTTACGGAGCGCCATCATTTATCCTCATTTGAATATATTGATCATACATACAATGAAATATCCTCAATCCTTGAAACTATCATGAATCTAACCTCACTTTTTTCTAGCACATACACAGGTGCGTATGCTGCAGTCTGTACCCCGACTAAACTCTAAATCGTTGCACCACGTGAATATTTATTCATTCGTAAATTTCAGTAACCGAGTATTCGAAGACCACCTTGTGCGAGTTGAGAACAGTTCCATGACTGTGGCAAGCGGGCATTCGGCTGGGATATGATGAGCATAATAGAAGCATCCAACTGATCTGCACCCGTAATAGAAATTACAAGTCATCTGCACTCTCTAAATTTGGATCAGTGAATATTCACTGATTCGCAGGGAGTTTCACTGATTCAGATTGAGAGAGCACTGAATACTTTCATATAAATAAGTTGGCTTAAGAATCATAATTCTACGACGATAATGAAGAAAGACATCGCTGATAGATAATTTCGCATCGTAGGTATACCTGTGTATTATGTATCATGTATGAATTCGTATACAATAACCATGTTTTTAACAAAAATAACCATAACCATGTTTTTAACAAATTCACAAAATCCCTCTCATGATACTTCATTTATACTATTTTACCTGACTTATAAGAATTTCTTGAATACATGCATTCAGCATTCAGAATGCGCCGAGTTTTAATATTCCGCAAATTTCGTGCATTTTAAATGCTGAATGAATGTATTCAAGAAATTCTTATAAGTCAGGTAAAATAGTATAATTGAGTTCCAAAAGCATTCTTCTAACAGACTTCTAAAAAATTTCGTACTTCTGAGCTCTTCGCTCAAGTTCTAAAAGAGCTCATTTCGAGGTGATCAATAGCCTCAGATTGGAGTCGGAAAAGATTGCATAAGAAGTCTTTCGGACTTCTTTTAGGACACTTATCGATGCTCGATTAAGAACTCTAACTAATTTTCACGAGCTCCATCAGAGGTCTTTGAGAGCACATATTGTTCATTGGGATAGTTCCTCAAAGTTTAAGACAAGAAATGCTTAAAATAGCGCATGAACCGCATTTTGGCATTGAAAAAACAAAGAAAAGACTGAAACAGGTCTTCTACTGGCCAAAGATGAGCCAACATATAGAGTATTTCATTGCAAGCTGTAATACCTGTGAAATTTACAGTAGAGCCAATACTAAGGAAACTTTGATTCCACATGAAATCCCGAAGTTACCATTTGAGAAAATTGGAGTTGATATATTAGACTACAAAGGTGAAAGTTACCTAGCTTTGATGGATTATTTCTCTAAGTGGTTAGCAATAATCAAAATTCGGAACGAAACCTCATCAGAAATAATCAGGGTGTTAAAAAACGTGTTTAGCACGCATGGTATTCCTAAGGTAATAGTCTGTGATAACATGCCCTTCAGCAGCTCTGAATTAGGTGATTTTTCGAAGCAATGGTCGTTCGAAATAACAACATTTAGTCCCACTTATCCCAAATCTAACGGTTTGGCCGAAAAAGGTGTTGGAATAGCCAAGTCAATACTTAAAAAAACAGAGAAAGAAAATGTTAGTATAGAATCGGCACTGTTAGAATATCGAAACATGCCAATATCTGGAATGCTTGTTTGTCCGACAGAACTGCTAATGTCAAGAAAAACTCGTACTAAGTTACCGATTGTAAAATCACTGTTAAAACCTAAGTTGCAAAATGTAAAGACGGCACTGCAGCTTCGCCAAGCACAGCAAAAGCTGTATTATGACCGTAGTGCAGTCGCTGAAACAAAATTTGAAAAAGGGGAAAAAGTATTATTAAGAAATGGCGGGAAACGGGAACCTGGTGTAATTGAAGAAAAACATGATTCACCTAGATCATATATAGTGACGAATGCCAAAGGCAACACTATTCGAAGAAACTCCTTTCACATCAAAAAAAGGTTCTGCAATCCTGAAAACTATCTTAATTCAAATGTCGTTGATACTGATAAGCCATTAGTGCTAAGCGAACAAGATCAAAATAAAATTTGTCCGTCTGTTGACGTTAGCGTTGTACCGAACAAAGTTACAAGAAGTGGCAGAATTGTTAAGCCACCAATTAGATTTAAGGATTACATTTAAAGAAAACTAGTTTGTAAAAAACTATTAAAAAGGGGAGATGTAACGTAAAATAAGTAGTTACTATCCAACCCCTCGGATGGCGTAAGCGAGAGTGTGCCTAGGACACGGAGGGTGTCCATGCGCTTCCATGCCTCAATAAACATAATTAACAGAATCTAAGAACTGTGGTTTATTAATAACCCATCCACCATGAATAACCAGGTAATAAACATCACAGGTAGCAAAATCAGCCTTTCCGTTCATGTATGGAAAACAATATATTTTCTCAGTATGAAGCGATGCTTCAGCAACAATGAAACTCACAGAACCTATGAGTCATATCATCCCACATATTGTGTGAAATATTTATTGGAAAAAGAAGTTTCATTTTTAAGAATGAGTTTTTCCGATTTTCAAGATAATGTGCGTCAATCGGTTGATTTTCTGAATTCTTGAAATCTCTCTTCGGATTTTAAGGGAATGAAAGTGAAAAAAAATAAAATGCACAAAATGTGACAAAGAACGATGGACGTCAAGAAATTTTGGTTAAATTCAGATGATGCGAACGCCAATTAGGCATCCACCTCTGAACAAAATAATATTTGAATTTAGGTATTCGTAGTCCACGATGCACAACTGCATCAAAAAGGTACCCCTGCTAACACAGAACGTTTTAAAAACGTTATTAAGACGTTTTCAAAAACACGACAAAACGTGTTTGTTGAATGGTTGAAAAAGCGTCTTGAAAACGTCTTTAAAACGTTATTTTGGCCGCACTATTTTTCGAGAAAACGTGGTAAGTACGTTTTTTACACGTCTTCAAAACGTCTTAATAACGTTATATTCTGAAGTTTTTTGAACGTTAGAATAACGTTTATGGAGACGAATTATAAACGTTGTATTAACGTGTATTACAAGTAATTGATTATATATATATATTAACGTTTTCAAAACGTCTGTTAAACGTTATAGTAACGTTTTATCCGATGTGAGTGAACCGACTGTATAAATATCATATCGATGCTTATGTATTTAAGGAGTCACAGTGGCTCAGTGGATTGGCGCACGGAGAGTCTCGACAGAGCCACTGTCGCGACCGGTCGCGTATGAGATTGCTCCTTCGCGATCGTTCTATTTCGAAGGACTAACCCGAATCGCCAAAACCCAAAGTGTCACAAAGCCAGTCTCAAAGTGCAAGCTACAGTTAGAGTGTAGATAAAATCAGGAAAACGTTAGTATTAAACCCAGACTGAGACATATTAACCACACCGGAGCGAGTGAACGGACACATCGGCCAAGATGGCCGACACGCACAACAAGCGCAAACACCCCGATAATAACTCGCCAAGCACGGAACGAGCAAATACCAGTGATTTCAAGCCAGATATTAGCAGTCACAGCGTAGACAAGATGTACCAAAAGGCCATGAAGGAGCTAGGAGGAACATCAACCACTAAACCAGTCGCACCTAACCTCAAAAAAGCGAAAAGTTCCCGCCAAGACACACTTACCGACGGATGGCAACAGCCCAAGAAACCTATCAAGCAACCGAACGACCCGACGGCAACGCCATCTTCCATCACCCATCCCAACAGCTTCGACCAGCTAGCAGACCAAAACACAACACAAGATATGGACCTAGTAGCAGAAGAGAACACGGACGCAGATACGAACGTAAACACAAACCCTAAACCTAACCCGACTTCGGACAAGTTCAAACCACCGCCTATTTACATTCAACACCAGACAATCTCGACTACTATCAAACTCTTGCTGAACTCACAACTAACCAAAAACGACTTCAGAATCAAGCAAACTGATACGGACACCTCCACACTGACGCCTAGCACCTTAACAGCACACGCGAAAATCACTGAAACACTGAAGAAGAACGAAACACAATTCTACTCGTTCACACCCCGAAACGAACGCCCAAGATCCCTAATACTAAAAGGTGTCAAAGGTGACTTTACATCAGAAGACGTCTCCGCCGAAATCCGCAACCTACAAATCCCCAACTGCACACTCTTGAACGTCGCTAAGTTCCAGTATAACAAAGATATCCCCGACCGATACCATTACATCGTTCAGTTCAGCAACACATCAATACTCGCTGACATATTCAAAACTAACACGCTCCTATTCCAGAGAGTACGTTGGGAACACTTGAAGAAAAAAAAGATTTTTCAATGTAGACGATGCCAACGCATCGGACACGCGAGTCGCAACTGCGAAATGAACCCCCGCTGCGTACGCTGCTCTCTAACCCACGAAAAGGGAAAATGTGAAATACCACCGGAGGCCAACAAAGAAAATCTCAAGTGCGCTAACTGCGGACAGAATGGTCATCCTGCTTCGTACGGAGGATGCACGTACCTGAAATTTGCCGCCTCGATACTCAAGAAGCCCAAAGAAAAAGATCAAGAAACATCGGCACCAAACCAGCCAAGAGAATTTACCAGCACTCTGACCAACAATAATGTTTCGTTCGCGCAAGCGCTAACAAACAAGAACACACAACAAACACAACCCACACCTGATCACTCCACCCCATCCCCCACTCAACCCCTCCCCCAACACCCACAATCCACCCCAGACTGGCTAGAACAATTTAAACAAGATATAACCACGCTAATAGCTATCCAAATCACTACGCAACTATCACAGCAAGTCTCAATTATAAACAAAACACTAGCCGAACATTCCGCTAAAATAGATACCCTATATAGCCTAATATGCGCAGAATAAACCCCACCATCATCGACGTACCCGACAGAACTAACCTAAGCAATGCTACGATAACAGATCTCTCAGAACTAAAAGTCGCTGCTATTAATACCAACTCAATAATTACTAACGCCAAACGATACGATCTACTGAACTTCACAACAGACCATAATCACGACATTATACTCCTGACAGAAACGAAATTAAACCACAGACACAAACTATCCTTCGACGAATACACACTAATACGAACCGACAGACCAGAAGCTACACAGGGAGGAGGTACAGCCATACTAATCCGTAAGAATATCGCCCATCAAATCATATCATATCCCTCATCACACCACAATGAAATAATCGAATACACTATTACCAAGCTAACTGACATAAAACCCCAAAACTTTTTTATTATCAGCCTGTACGCAACGAATGACAACAGACGACTATTTATTGACGAACTACAAACCCTATTCAAAAACTTGAAACTAGACAACCCCAACAATTATTACGTAATTGCAGGGGACCTCAATGCCCGACACAAAGAGTGGAAGGACCACGCTACTAACCAAAGAGGAAGATATTACAAAAAATGGGAAAGAGACAATCACATCAAATACAAACTAGCCACATACACGCCACATGAACCCACATACATCCCCGCTAACACCTACCTAGACCTATGCCTAGCAGACGAACGACTTAACATATTGACCAAAACCAACCAAAAACTAGACACACTACCATACGACAGCGACCACAAAGCGATAGCATTCACAATCTCTCTACCCAACTCATTCGGAAACCTAAAATTAAACGATACTCCACAAAGCCATTCGCACAATTATAAAGCAACAAAATGGAAAAAATTTGAAACGAATCTTGATAAGGAATACACAGACAACATACCCAACAACTCCAACCTGACCACAGACGAAATAGAAGCACATCTTACAGAACTACAAAACGCGATTACCAAGACGATTCACTCCTCAGTCCCAAAAATTACGACAAAAACCTCAGTATTAAAATATATTAACCTAAGTATCAAACGCCTACAGGCACATAAATCCCGACTATTGACTAAATTTCATCGACTACAAAAAACGGACCCAACCCTACGCAGACTGGAAACTAGACAGACTAAAACAGAACTAATAGAAACAAAAAACGCCCTCAGGAAAGAATTTATAAACTCAATCACACAGTACTGGAACGCTCAACTCCGACAAATCAATCACAGACATTCAGACACTTTTTTCCCAAAGCTCAACAGACTTCTAAGACCTAAGGACCCCCTAACAATAAATAATATCGAAATAGACCAAAACAACAGAACCCTACTCGACCGGAGTAGACTAGACCCCACTCAACTAGAAAAAAATGGTGATAAAGTTATCCTTTCTGACCCGAAACAGAAACTTAATATCATAGGCGCCCTCTATGAACAGATCAACTCCCCAAAACCATACACCGCGGATACCCGACTAAAAGACATTATCGACAGAACAGCCAAAGACTACATTGACGAACATGAATACTTCAGACAAACTACGACAGCCCACACACAATTCAACACAGACAACCTGTCAAACAACCCGACAGTAAACCCCCCAGAAGACAACTTCTTCTGCAACCCAACCATAGTAGAAAAAGTTCTTAAGAAACTCCCCAACAAAACCTCCTCCGGACTCGACAACATACCACCAATCATCCTTAAACACCTAACCCCCAAGTACATCCAAGCCTACACAAAAATATTCAATAATGCGCTAAACTTGTTCTATTTTCCCCAACAGTGGAAATGCGCTAAAATCCTGCCTATACATAAAAAGGGTAAAGATCCAACTAACCCCACCAACTACAGGCCCATTAGTCTCACTCCGGCTATAAGCAAGGTCTATGAGGCCCTTATCAATAACCTAATCATTCAAACCTGCAACACGAAAAACATCATTCCAGACAACCAATTCGGTTTCAGATCCTCTCACTCCACCACACACGCCATTCATAAACTCATGTCCGACTTGAACCACTATATTCACAATAACTTCCACGTAGGTGCGGTCCTCATAGACCTTGAGAAAGCCTTTGATTCCGTCTGGCTAAACGGACTCATATACAAATTACATAAAAAGGAATTCCCTCACTGGCTCATACATATAATTTGGGACATGATATCTAATAAAACCTTTATAACATGGGACGGCAAACACACCTCATCCGAAACATTCGATATCAAAGAAGGGCTCCAGCAAGGGACGGTCAATTCCCCTATTTTATTTAATATATTTACCTCAGACATACTAAACGCTTTCTCTCTAAATGCAAACGGAACCCAAACACACTCGATCGCATACGCAGACGATCTGATAATATATACAGCCGGAAAGAAAATCAGAGAAACGCAAGAAATACTCACCACACTTACCAATAAAATCAACCACTATTACAACACGTGGAGCTTAAAGATGAATCCCAACAAATGCGAAACCATTGTATTTAGAAGCTATACAGGTAACTGGTCAAAACGAAATATCGCAGACCTTCGAACCTTCCAAATCATCACAAATAAACCCGGAACACAAGAACAAATAACAATCCCACATAAAACGACAGTAAAATACTTAGGCTATCACATAGATCAACTAATTAGAGGCAATACTCACCTAACCATCCAACTCGAAAAAGCGAAAAGAGCATTCAAAACTAATAGTAGATTATTCCACTGCACCCAACTCGAAACAAAAGCAAAAATCATTTGCTATCAGCTATTAATTAGACCCATATTGACATACGCAGCCCCCATTCTATGGAACATTGGCGCAGCTCTAATAGAACAATATAGGATGTTTGAACGAGCATGCATGAGAACCTGCCTCAGAAACTATAGATCTACCCACTCCAACTTCAGACGCATGACCAGCAACTACAACATATACCAATTGGCAGACATACCCAGACTAGACACATATATAATAAGACTAACCAGAGATTACTTCAGTAAAATAAATACATCAACCAACGATACTATAAAATCATTATCCTACATAGACAGAGAATTAACCACAGACATGAATAACACCGGGTACCTCCAACCCCAATCTTTTATATATTTTGATCACCACGGACAGATACAAGACGAAAACAATATCCCACTAGTATATCACTGGAGACGGAATAGAGCTAATAAACGCATTGCGTGGACAGGAACAGAAAACATCACGGACTCACAGAAATTTGCCTATTCAACTGCACTACCTGCTAAAGACACTAACGACTTCTCAAGACTTGACCATAAAAAATACTGGTGGACGGACAACGACACCACCCACCACAAAAAACTACAGGACAGACGCACAGAGCTAATAAGGCGCACCAATGCCAACTAACATAAACGCACAGGCGAACACACACGCACACACACACACACGCACACGCACACACACACACACGCACACACACACACACACACTGTACAAAATGTAAATATGTAAATATGTAAATAGTAGCTAAGTACCCAACCCCTAAATAAGATGTAGTGGTTTTCTCTCAGGGAAAGCCTGAGAGCTTTCCCACCTAACCCCATAAACCCAGACCCATACAGAGTTACCACGAAACGCTCTACAAGCGCATCACAATTCAAAGAAATAAATAACAAGAAAACAAACTCGCAGCCAGAAATAAGGAGAGATGCTTCCCTCAAAAGCCACCCTAGTGAAACAATAGATATTATTAAGGTTTTTTTTATAAGTCTTTTTATACCTTGCAATTATATATGTACCCTTGTAAAATAAATAAAACTTCTTTAAAAAAAAAAAAAAAATTGGCGCACGGACTGCCACCCGGGAGACGTGAGTTCAAATCCCGAGCCCGGCAGTCCCGATTTTTTTTTCGAATACAAACTTTGTAATACACGTTAATACAACGTTTATAATTCGTCTCCATAAACGTTATTCTAACGTTCAAAAAACTTCAGAATATAACGTTATTAAGACGTTTTGAAGACGTGTAAAAAACGTACTTACCACGTTTTCTCGAAAAATAGTGCGGCCAAAATAACGTTTTAAAGACGTTTTCAAGACGCTTTTTCAACCATTCAACAAACACGTTTTGTCGTGTTTTTAAAAACGTCTTAATAACGTTTTTAAAACGTTCTGTGTTAGCAGGGTCAGACGATGATAAAACTTTATTGAATATTCAGAAGTGATGACGAATTAACGATTCAAGTACTTGCGTCAATACAATATGAATCAGACTCGACAATCGGGGTAAACGAATCCCGTCATTGAAATGTCCTCTATACCATATCTAGATACGAAATGACTCAAGATTATCGAAAGCCCGTTGATGCCATAAGGTGACTTAATTTTGAGCGGAAAAATCACGTCATCTCTTCAACCATGGAAGGGGTGCACGGGGGAGGCACCGACTCTTCTAGGTTGGATATCATTCTGAACGTCTTTCGGTTTTTGAATCGCTATTGTCGGATAATCAGTGACTAATTATCTGTATCGTAATATTCCTCACGGTATTTTGTATTGAAACATGGTTAGCGAGCGACGTTTGAACTTAGTTGCAGCCTGAATAATAAAGAATAGTATGCCTCTAGGTAAATTTCATGCAAACCCTAGCGGATCCGTTTACACCGTTATTCTGAGTGTTTTTTTGGTGTATTCTTGGTGAGGTATAATAATGGTGTAAATTTGGTCGCATTCAGGCGTAATACTATTTTACGTCCATTATTACACCAGGAGTACACGGTGTGATTGTTCATTTTTCATATTGCTTTTACACCGATTTTACACCCACCGATTTCACACCGATTTCACACCCACCCATTTTACACCGATTTTATTTCGAAAATACGTCTTTTAGGAGATACAGATCGCGCCACCTACGGAGCTACGGAGCTGTGTATAGACAAGAATTACAAGATGGCTGCTGAATGATACGAAGTGGTTGTTAGAGATTTTTTTGCCTAGAGAAAAGGTAAGTTTAATTATTTTAAACAGTTACACATGATTGAATAACTTCCGCTTAATATTCTGTATCCGATCGGTGATCATCGTTGGGCCATATGATCAATTGATGCATGTACGGTATAATAAATCGATTCTATCTCTACACGTAACCTCCTCTCATTTCTATTATGTCGAAAAGTAATTAAATTTGAGTTTCTAACTACTTTTCACGCGAGAAAATATTAATATCATTACATAATATTCATATTATTACTGCATAATATTATTAATCATTATTATTATATCATAGATTATTCAGAAGTCATTATCATTGTCAGTCGAATGTATACCTACGTACTAGTTTTGTTCACCTCACTGATACCACTTTAATATTAGGTGTTCATGATAACTTTGGAAAAAATTACAGGGTGGGTAGAGGACCCAAAAACAAGGATTTTGAGTATTGGAACCCATGTCCGGAAATGTACCCATACAGAGCCATGGCCATTTTTCGATTTTGGTTCGCGCTCCTGTTGCGTACTCGAAACTCGCCTCTATCAGGTGTGTCGCGTGTAAAGGAGATAACATGCAGTCATAAAAATGGCAAGTTTTGCGTCTACATGGTGGGGTCTTAATAACATAAACAACGGAAAACAAAACAAAAACATCATAATTTTTTACTCAACGTAATAAGGGAAAACAAAACAAAAACATCATAATTTTTCACTCAACTTAATAAGGGAAAACAAAACAAAAACATCATAATTTTTTACTCAACTTAATAAGGGAAAACAAAACAAAAACATCATAATTTTTCACTCAACTTAATAAGGGAAAACAAAACAAAAACATCATAATTTTTCACTCAACTTAATAAGGGAAAACAAAACAAAAACATCATAATTTTTCACTCAACTTAATAAGGGAAAACAAAACAAAAACATCATAATTTTTTACTCAACTTAATAAGGGAAAACAAAACAAAAACATCATAATTTTTTACTCAACTCAACAAAAACATCATAATTTTGTACTTAATTTAATAAGGGAAAACAGCTGCGCGAACCAAAATCAAAAAATGGCCATAGCTCTGTATGGGTACATTTCCGGACATGGGTTCCAATACTCAAAATCCTTGTTTTTGGGTCCTTTACCCACCCCGTAATTTTTTCCAAAGTTATCATGAACACCCTGTATACCAATAATAATGTGGATTTAGATGTACGACGTGATACCAAAGCACAGGTGACATACCGTACGGCACATTTGACTTTTCCATTCAAATGAACCATGTGCACCCAAATCTTTATTTCCTTCCATTTTTAATTGCCGCTCTGTGCATAATTTATGAATGCACCCAGATAACAATCGTGCGACGCACAATACCCGCACGGTGTGCGGGAGCACTTAGTGCGAAATAGCATCATACTCTTGTTAGCACGAACTGATGTATGCATAGTAACATTGAAGGTCTTATCCCTTATCGGTAATATATTCGATACTGTCACGATGCCAAAAGCATTTGGATTTGAAAAAAAGCTTATATCTATGTATATAGATATATATGGGGCTGTCCACGTCAATTCACCTAGCCTCCAGACCACAACTTTTTTGATTTGCTTCGTAATTTTTTCTATTGTTGCCCTTGCTCTAAAACATTTTTCTGAATTTTTTCAGATTTTTAAAAAATACCCTTTGTGAGTTATGATTTTTTTTCGACCAAAAAGAAGGACCATTTTTAAAAATCTGAAAAAATTCACAAAAATCCTCTGACTGACGTAGAACAGTCTCCCATTTGCGAGAATGTGGAACGAATTTTTTATATATTTTTTTAATATTTTTTTACGAATTGATTGGTTTTTTTCTTTTTTTTTTTAAGTAAACACTACACCCACGACTTTTATCCTTTCTAGATCTGCCAGCACTATTTTCGAATTATACGAATGGGAAGAAATTGGTATTCAACTGCTCAGTTACTAGAACAATTATTACGATCCAGTATTCATTTTGCTCCAAGGATAAAATGTGGAAAAAATTGGTCGTTTCAGCTCGTGTTCATCGTTTCTGTGATATACACTTTGAAACAAACAATTTTTTCTACATTTTATCCTTAGAGCAAAATGAATACTGGATCGAACTAATTGTTCTAGTAACTGACCAGTTGAATACCAATGTCTTCCCATTACGAAAATAGTGCTGGCCGATCCAGAAAGGATAAAAGTCGTGGGGGTAGCGTTTACTTAAAAAAAAAAATTCAAAAAAAATCAATCAATTCGTAACAAAAAATATTTAAAAAATTCGTTCCACATTCTCGCAAATAGGAGACTGTTCTACGTCAGTCTGAGGATTTTTGTGATTTTTTTCAGATTTTTAAAAATGGTCCTTCTTTGTAACTCACAAAGTATTACAAAAATCTGGAAAGTCAAATATTTTAGAGCAGAAACTAATAGAAAAATTACGAAGCAAATCAAGTTGTGGTCCTGGAAAACAAACCTTCCTATACTTGTGTTAGTAATATTAGACCAAATAAAAGAGTATTTTGGTAGAAAATTCAGATCTACCACCTTTTTTGTGGATCTACCGCTTTTTTCAAGAGGTCACTACCGCTTTCTATGGAGGGGGACCTGGCAGCCCTGTTTATCACAGCACTCTAATCCCGCACTGTGCCTGCATTATTCCCGCACGTGTGCGTCGCGCACGACGTGCAAGACATATGCCGCTCCATGGAGGACGCATCAGCGTGGTGATCTGCACTCACGCATGCAGGACGATCCGCACAGGTGCGCTCACCCTGCGTGCACTGTGCGGGCATTTTGTTATCTGGGCATCGACTCAGTACCGGTATTTTTACGACATTTTCAGGCGATAATCCGTTTGGTGCGAAATAGATGTAAAATCGGTGTAAAAACAGTATGAAAAATGAACAATAACACCGCGTGTAATTTTGGTGTAATATCGGACACAAGATGGTGTTTTACCGAAATATCACCAAATTTACACCATTTTTAACTGTGTATTGTCGGTGTATTTTTGGCGTAACCCAATCCGCTAGGGAATCGGTTTAGCGGTCCGAACGGAATCAAACTTTTCATGCAGGTGTTGCGAATATGAAAACCTTTTCACATGTCACGTGACTCGGAAGGAAAAAGTTATCGTTTTTATAAGGGCCTCTGAATGTCTTTATTCTTTTGTATTCGGAATCTGTGGTGGGAAATGGAAAATTTATACGATAGAGCGAATGAATATTTTCGAAATTGATTTTTATTGCTCACAATCTTATGCAGCTTCACATTATTCTCACTGGTATACATATACATATTCAGTAATCAATTGGAAGACGTGCTGGAAGAAAGTGGTGGTCTCTCGTCCAGCAGATGATTTACGTTCTTTCACAAAAAGTTCTTCAGATTAGCAGAAGCGGTTCCGAATATTCCGCTCCGCGATAGCTGCTAAGAAGTGGGCTGCGAATAGATTCACCAAAATTAGTGAATAAATATATTCAGCATCTTCGTATCAGGCGCAGATACTGTCGATGACACTCACCAATAGTCTCTTCCGCTGCTTCGGTTCAGCTGGACTGGCATGGGATTTATGATCGTGGAGGATGTCTTGCTGAGAAAGTGAAATTACGATTCAATGGCAATTACCAGAACACATTGAAAGTATAATTTGAGAAATCATCATATTTTAGTTGATGTTGGAAATAATATGAAAAGTCAAAATATTCAGGATCGTAGTTTAGTATGACAATTCTATTTCTAATGGTACGATTGTTTCCAACTTACTAGAGGCAATCTCGAAAGCAGCATTAAAAAGCATATAGGCTTGGGGGTTGATTGAGACTAATGAATTAGTATATGTGATGAAACGATTTCTGATCAGATGCGCGGAATCTGAAAATTAAAAGATACCTCAATAATTTAGACAATTTTCAAGTGTTAATTGAGGCGCGATATTCTAGATGGGCAAAATTGTCTTCAACTCACTTCCGGTCGCCAGGCGTCCAGTTCTTAGCAAATCGTCTCTTATTTTGGAACTTACTGGGGTGAAAAGACCTGAAATTGGAATACAGAGGTTATGATCAAGTCGTATTCGGCTCTCACGCAGTTCTAACAACAGCTGGATGAAAATCAAGCTAGGCTTGATGTATTTTTCGAATGAGTGTCACTTACGCGCGAATTCGGCAGCAAGTTCATCTTTGGTTCCTGAAAATAAAATAGGCGGATCATGACAGAGTGGGAATTCACCAATGACGCATGACATAATGGCAATAAGTGAAAGAAATAATGAAATATTAAGAATCAAAATAGAAAATCTCGGTCAATTAAAACAATTTCTCGACTTCACCCTGATATGTGAAGCGAACAGTAGATCACAAAAACATTTTTAAAGGGTAAAAGTCGTCTTCAACTCACCGATGTCGTTACCCCATAGGATATGATCTACAGCGTTTCCGAGATAGTATACGGCTTCCATCAAAGCAACTGAAATAGAAATAGAGAGGTCCTGAATATCAAACGGAATGATTTTCCAGAATACGGAGACAAAGATAATTCGAGCGTTTTGGTAGACGTATAAATTGGTCAAGTCCATCAATCCACTTATCACTTACCAGCGTCATCGTCGGTCAGCTGGACTTCGCTATCTGAAAACAAAATAGGTACATCATGACACTATTATAGTTTGTCAATATTTGACGCATGTCTTAGTAGCTATGAGTTGAATATCTTCATTGGATGACATTGTTTTGAACTTACCGGCGGACATATGTCTAACAAGTATTGCCATTTTGGTTCTGGCGGTCCTCGCGGTATCTGAAATTTAAGTAAAGAGGACAGTGATTAAGTCGTCATTCCGCGGTGCTCGACTGGCTTGAGCTAAATGCGAACAACAAGTGAATATCTGTCATTATCGGAAATCTCTGTATCTTTAACTCACCTTTGAGTTCGTTACTCACTTTCGTCTGGGTTGGGCCGACTCCTGAAACAAAAATCAGGATATCATGACAATACTTGACGAATCGAGTGGAAGCTGACACGTCGAAAGTGGTTTGAACATTCCGTGTAGCATAAAATGTAGAGTATAAAATGGTTGCAAACAAAGAGCATAACGTTCAAAAAACACATTTTATCTATATCGTGATGACGTACGCATAGTTTTTATTTTTAACGATCCAATGAATCTTACCACCTGCAGAACGTACGTGCTACAAAATGTTGAGGGTGCTGCTAAATATCGCGTGTCTACTGGCATAAGGTCGTAAGTTGGGCGGATACGTCGTTCTTTCATTACAATTTTTAAGGAAAAAAAAAAAACAACGTAAAGGCAAAACGTTGTAATCGCAATTTTTTTAAATGATTTTTAATGAGTTTTCCAAATAATTGTAAAAACTCGTAAAACGCAACGAAAAATCGAAAGAACGACCATTGAAAAAAATTTGATAAAAAATATTGGTAGTTAAAAGCCGAAGGTCGTAAGCGCCATTTTGATTTTTTTCAATTTTTCATGATTTTTCCAAATAGCTGTAAAAACTCGTGAAACGCAAAGAAAAATCGAAATCCACTTCGTTTCGAAAAATTCGATAAAGGAAATCGCAGTTAAAAGCAGAAGGTCGTATCCGCCCAATTTACGACCTTTTGCACTTACATTTTTCGATCTCGTAATTTCAATTGATACGTTTCGAACGTTTTCAGAGCGATTGGCGTGAAAAAAAAAAATTATACGACTTTATGCCATTATAAACAGCAAAACGTCGTATAATGGTGCTTACGTCCTTATGTCATTAGACACGCGATATTTCGTGACACAAGACTTCAAAAATTGATTGCTTTCGATATATACGTCCAGTTGGAATTGAAATCAACAATTCAAATATTCTCAGTTTGAATATTGTTGTATCCTTGTTGTATCGAGAATATTTTACTCCTTGATGCAAAAATATTTCTACGTTTATCTACGGAACAGGTTTTTTTCACCTGTTGATGATGTGTGTGGATAATTGCAATGCTAACGTGGAAGCTATCGAACCACTTCACTCTCGATTAGTTTTTTTTTACGTTATTCTCACTTATATGTATGTATTTTCCAGCGTACCCGATTGAAATAAGCATAAGTGAGGTTTCATTGTATTGGAAAATAGAACGTTCGAGCATGTGCTATTGGTCTGTAACTTACCGCTGGCAACACCCACGCACACCAATGAGGCGACAAGAAGACAGACGATCTTGTTCATGTTGAAGGTAGCCACTTACTTCGTGTCTGGTTAAAATTCGTCCGATCCGTCGTATTTATACACAGCAGAGAGACCCCCTACCACGTCGATAACTCAACGTAGGCGATGAACAAAAAATTGGTAACGTATGTCGCGTGTCTACTGACATAAGGACGTAAGCGCGATACTTACGACGATACAATACGACGTTTCGCTGTTTATAATGGCATTTCAATTTCAATTTCAATTTATCTCTTTATATATAAAAAAGTTTCGTGTCCCCGTAACTACCCTACTGAAAAACTCTTTATGATAAAAGTGGTAAAAAAGTACATGATAAATCATATGATAAATCACAATGCGTTATGACCGAAATCACATTATGATTTATCACATGAATTATTATGTATTTTATTATGTGATTCTTTAAATGGTCCGTAGATTTGTGTAAAAAACATACTTAATTTTGTAATTCATCATATGATTTTTCATATGATGATATTTTCATGATGGAAAAAGAAAAAAAAAACCTGGACTGGGATCGAACCGACCACCGTCGGATTCGGAAGCAGACACGCTACCGTATGAGCTACGCCGCTCGATACAATGCTTGTGCAGTTTTAGACTCATGAATCTCAATCATTTCCAAGGAACTTGGGAAGTAACGTAATGATATCAAAGCTTATGAACCAAAGACTGCGACTGCTTGACATCGAGCGGCGTAGCTCATACGGTAGCGTGTCTGCTTCCGAATCCGACGGTGGTCGGTTCGATCCCAGTCCAGGTTTTTTTTTTTTCTTTTTCCATCATGAAATATCATCATATGAAAAATCATATGATGAATTACAAAATTAAGTATGTTTTTTACACAAATCTACGGACCATTTAAAGAATCACATAATAAAATACATAATAATTCATGTGATAAATCATAATGTGATTTCGGTCATAACGCATTGTGATTTATCATATGCCTAACACTTTATCATAAAGAGTTTCCAGCAGGTATGGGCCAGCGTGTTCGCTGGCTTTATGAGCTCGTAACGGACGGTCAGAATCTAGGCTTGATCTCTGACACTTGTTGATCTCTGTGTGTCAGCATCTGGGTCATGAGTTTTCGGCGTAGTTTTCTGCATCCAGGTTATATTCGCGTTCTATCGCGCCTTTCCTGGTGTCCAGGTATATGGCGCCATAGTTCCTGGTGTCCAGGTCTATCGCACCATAGTTCTGGATGTCCAGGTCTACCGCGCCATAGTTTTTGGTCTCCAGGTCTATCGCGCCATAAGTTTTCTGCATCCAGGTTATATTCGCGTTCTATCGCGCCGTTCCTGGTGTCCAGGTATACGGCGCCATAGTTCCTGGTGTCCAGGTCTATCGCGCCATAGTTCTGGATGTCCAGGTCTACCGCGCCATAGTTTTTGGTCTCCAGGTCTATCGCGCCATAGTTCTGGATGTCCAGGTCTATCGCGCCACAGTTATAGTTCTGGATGTCCAGGTCTACCGCGCCATAGTTTTTGGTCTCCAGGTCTATCGCGCCATAGTTCTGGATGTCCAGGTCTACCGCGCCATAGTTTTTGGTCTCCAGGTCTACCGCGCGCCATAGTTCTGGATGTCCAGGTCTACCGCGCCATAGTTTTTGGTCTCCAGGTCTATCGCGCCATAGTTCTGGATGTCCAGGTCTACCGCGCCATAGTTTTTGGTCTCCAGGTCTATCGCGCCATAGTTCTGGATGTCCAGGTCTACCGCGCCATAGTTTTTGGTCTCCAGGTCTACCGCGCGCCATAGTTCTGGATGTCTAGGTCTACCGCGCCATAGTTTTTGGTCTCCAGGTCTATGGCGCCATAGTTCTGGATGTCCAGGTCTACCGCGCCATAGTTTTTGGTCTCCAGGTCTATCGCGCCATAGTTCTGGATGTCCAGGTCTACTGCGCCATAGTTTTTGGTCTCCAGGTCTATCGCGCCATAGTTCTGGATGTCCAGGTCTACCGCGCCATAGTTTTTGGTCTCCAGGTCTACCGCGCGCCACAGTTCTGGATGTCCAGGTCTACCGCGCCATAGTTCTGGATGTTCAGGTCTGTTCTGGATGTCCAGGTCTTAGTTCTGGATGTCCAGGTCTACCGCGCCATAGTTTTTGGTCCCCAGGTCTATCGCGCCATAGTTCTGGATCTCCAGGTCTCAGTACTGGGTGTCCAGGTCTATCGCGCCATAGTTTTTGGTCTCCAGGTCTATCGCGCCATAGTTCTGGGTCCCCAGGTCTATCGCGCCATAGTTTTTGGTCTCCAGGTCTATCGCGCCATAGTTCTTGGTCCCCAGGTCTATCGCGCGCCATAGTTCTGGGTGTCCAGGTCTATCGCGCCATAGTTCTGGGTGTCCAGGTCTATCGCGCCATAGTTTTCGGTCTCCAGGTCTACGGGATTCGATGTAGTAACAGTGGGTGTAACGGATAGGAATGAGTGTCCCAAGAAGGGTTAGAAATGGTTAGGACAGCCACTGAAGATTAAAAAAAAGTTAGACCAGCCATTCTTAGGAAAAGTGAGGCGCGAAGCGCCGAGCGGGGTTGCCGCGCGAAGCGCGGAGGGGCGGAGCCCCTAGTCCGTATATAAAAAGTAGATGGGATTTATCCGCATGTCGAAACAGACTGCCCACTTCACGGGAGTCCCGATTGTTGGCTTTTCTTTAGTGTCATCTTTTTCATCAAATTTTGTTGCCAAGTTCATGCGTGAAAGGTTATAGTTTGAATCTGACAGCTTGTTTGCTGAAAAGGTTATAGTTCCAATCTGACAGCTTTGTAATTCCATGTTATTTTTAAGTTTTTAATTAGTCTGAGAGGAATATCCGATTGCCGCGACCGTTGCGAGATTCTTTTCAGTTGCTAACAATAAGTTTTGTCGAGCTGTTCGTCCCCGTGTGTATAACTGCTGCGTTTCACGTAACTGTAAGCTGTTGCTCGAGGGTTGTAGCTGTATTTTCAGGAAAATTTTCTGGTGAAAAAGTTATATATTGGGTAATTTTTTAATATGACAAAAAGAGAACATATTACACATCTTAGTCCGTATTACCACGTAAAGACAACTGATTGAAATGAAAAAAATGGGGGAAAATACAAATCAGGAAAAACACATGAATCCGGAGCTTGCGAAATATATTTTACTAAGAGAGAATGAAAATCATTTTTTTATCAAAACAATACGAGGGTCAATCAATCAAGGAAACATGATATTTTCTGACTACAGTCGGGGAAGACAATGCACAGCTAAACGCTGCTACAGCGGTGTTAATGTCTACTAAATATAACGAATCCACTATATTGGACAAGTCGAAGTATTGACGACCTTCTTAAAATAGGAGATAAACTGTACATCAGTAGCAGGCTCGCACGGCATGAAGTTTATACGAACACAATAAATCCAGAATACTTGGATTGTCATTAATTCAATAAGTCGTGAGTTAGAATTCGGAGACATAATGTTTGCATGGCCATCGATTTGACGATAACAGTGAGATTGGTGTGCCCAATTTAAAAGGCGCGTTAGTTCATTGATTCGCGAGTTTTATGTGTGGTATACCAACGACGAACAGAATATCAGTTATAGCAATTGGAAAACTTGATAATCACATTTGATTCACATTCGAGAGATAATTTCGCGAAACCGTGTTTTGACGGAAAAGCTTGCTTAGTATTGGTTGATTCAATACAATCATTATGCTTATTATCGAATAACTGTATTCCTGAAAGTAATCAACGTTTCGGTGAGCAATATGATTTAACGCCAGTCAGTATTACTATGAATGAAAATAATGGTACAGAATCAATTGAAAGAGGCAAATCAAGTTGATTTGAATATATCACACAGCCAGATTTGAAAAAAGACCGTTCGATCAAAAATGACGTCACAAGTTCAAATATCAATGTTGAAAGTCAGCGAACAATATAGGAGAAATATGGCTTGCTAAGAGAGGAGAAAAAAAAGTTTCTCGACAACAATATCGTCGAAGAGTAAAAGAAAGATTCGTTACAGAACAAAATAGAGTAATAAATTCATCACAAAACAGGCTGAATATTGGGATTGAGAATTTCAAATACAAAAAATGATTTTACAGATTCGACACCAATTGTTCAAAGTACAGAAAGAGACAGAAGTAACATTGCTCTTTTAACGGACGAAGACAGGTTAGATAACATTGAGCCTTTTCTTGATTCAAATTGCGAAAAATTAAGTACATTAATTAAGTCAATGAATGTTTCGTGCACTAAATGTGGTGCTAAACATTTCAGAGGAGAAGTGCAGTCGAACAAACTATCATTCGGAAACTGTTGTGCTCACGGAGAAGAATATCTAGACAATTTACCAAACCCTCTTCGTGAATTAGAAGAACTATTCGATGGTACACATCCTAATTCAAATGATTCCTTCGAACGTATTCGGTACTATAATAACTCCTAATCTTTTGCATCTTCTGATGCTATCTTAGTAAACTTGCGAAAATAGTATGACATAATAATTGAATGAATAATTCTCAGAAATAAAAAACAATCAACAATCAAAAAGAGCGCGCGAAGCGCGCTATAAATCTAGTTGAGTAAAAAATATACAGTCTTTCAGCTGCTGAAAGGCATAAAGTCGTATAATTTTTTTTTCACGCCAATCGCTCTGAAAACGTTCGAAGCGTATAATAGATCAATTGAAATTACGAGATCGAAAAATGTGAGTGCAAAAGGTCGTAAGTTGGGCGGATACGACCTTCTGCTTTTAACTGCGATTTCTTTTATCGAATTTTTCGAAACGACGTCGATTTCGATTTTTCTTTGCGTTTCACGAATTTTTACAGCTATTTAAAAAAATCGTGATGAATAAAAAAATCAAAATGGCGCTCACGACCTTCTGCTTTTAACTACCAATATTTTTTATCGAATTTTTTTTAAATGGTCGTTCTTTCAATTTATCTTTGCGTTTTACGAGTTTTTACAGCTATTTGAAAAAATCATGAAAAATGAAAAAAAATAAAAATGGCGCTTACGACCTTCTGCTTTTAGCTACGAATTTTTTTTATCAAATTTTTCGGAACGTTCTCGATTTCGATTTTTCTTTGCGTTTCACGGGTTTTTACAACTATTTGGAAAAATCATTAAAAATCATGAAAAAAATGGCGCTTACGACGTTTTGCCTTTACGCTGTTTTTCATTTTTCCTTAAAAATTGTAATGAAAGAACCACGTATCCGCCAAACTTATGACCTTTTGCACTTACATTTTTCGATCTCGTGATTTCAATTGATCTATACGTTTTGGCCGTTTTCAGAGCGAATGGCGTGAAAAAAAAATTATACGACCTTTTGCCACCAAAATCGCGTTTTTGGCGCTACTACCTTATGCCATTAGACACTCGATGTAACAAAGTTTGCACAAGTTTTCCTAAATATTTTTCAGCACACGAGATTATGGCAATATTTACTCAGATTGATGTTACGATTAATTACAATTTAAATTACAAACACATGCCGTCATTCGAATTAACGGTTGATAAGAATTATTTAATCGCCTTGGAAAACGTTGAGACGTGGTTAGAAAAAGTGAAGTAAGTTTTCGACCATATTTGCCATGGAGCTTTTGTTTCATTGACGAAGTTCTGTGAGGATATCAGGCGGGAGCCATGTAGCCCCATGATGCCTATAAATTTCATCGAAATGTATTATATGAAATTGTAAAATCGATGGCAAAGTGATCGTGCAGCCTCTCCTTTCACGAGGGAGAGGAGAGGCTGCACGAGTCGCGAGCCGAAGACGAGGGTAGCAAACTACACCGAGGGAGTGAAAAGTCCTGCGACTGCGGTGCACACTGTATTTTTTTCCACAATGAACGGAAAGGTCGATTTTGCGGGCAAAACGGTGATCATTTGAGGTTATGTGGCTGAAGTGTACCGCGGCCGGTGCGGGAACTAAAAGCAGGGAGGAAAGAGTTCCAGGGAAGAAAGACCGGCGACGAAAGACTTACCGGGAGAGAAGACTTCCCGGTCGGTGAAACCACTGTTTGCTCCCCGAAAACAGGTAGCAAAATCAGCCTTTCCGTTCATGTATGGAAAACAATATATTTTTTCAGTATGAAGCGATGCTTCAGCAACAATGAAACTCACAGAACCTATGAGTCATATCATCCCACATATTGTGTGAAATATTTATTGGAAAAAGAAGTTTCATTTTTAAGAATGAGTTTTTCCGATTTTCAAGATAATGTGCGTCAATCGGTTGATTTTCTGAATTCTTGAAATCTCTCTTCGGATTTTAAGGGAATGAAAGTGAAAAAAAATAAAATGCACAAAATGTGACAAAGAACGATGGACGTCAAGAAATTTTGGTTAAATTCAGATGATGCGAACGCCAATTAGGCATCCACCTCTGAACAAAATAATATTTGAATTTAGGTATTCGTAGTCCACGATGCACAACTGTATCAATAAGGTACCGGCGATGATAAAACTTCATTGAATATTCGGAAGTGATCACGAATTAACGATTCAAGTACTTGCGTCAATACAATATACAATTTCAGACTCGACAATTGGCGTAAACGAATCCCGTCATTGAAATGTCCTCTATACCATATCTAGATACGAAATGACTCAAGATTATCGAAGGCCCGCTGATGCCATAAGGTGACTTAATTTCTAGCGGAAAAATCATGTCATGTCTTTAACCATGGGAGGGGTGCACGGGGGAGGCACCGACTCTTCTCGTTTGGATATCATTCTGAACGTTTTCGGTTTTTGAATCGCTATTGTCGGATAATCAGTGACTAATTATCTGTATCGTAATATTCCTCACGGTATTTTGTACTTAAACATGGTGAGCTAGCGACGTTTGAAAACTTTATTGGCACAGCCTCGGAATAAGAACGGTAAGCCTTGCAAATTTCATCCAAATCGGTTTAGCGGTCCGAACGGAATCAAACTTGTCATGCAGGTGTTGCGAATATGAAAACCTTTTCACATGTCACGTGACTCGGAAGGAAAAAGTTATCGTTTTTATAATGGCCTCTGAATGTCTTTATTCTTTTTTACGGCACAGGCATTAAAAAGTCACTTTTGGACGCCCGTTTTCGTTCCTGCAAATGGCACTTTATACCGCTAAGTTCAAAGTTGCGGTATAAAGTCTTTATTCCGCAACTTTGATGCGCAGTTCGAAGTGCGCATGTCAAAGTTGCGGAATAAAGTCTTTGTACCGCAGGTTACCCCATCTCTATACGCAGTTCGTGCGGAACTCAACTGGCGTCAAAGTGACTATTAATGCCTTCCGTAAAAAATATTGTATGGGGCGCGCGCAGAAAGTAACTGTTCGGCAAGGTTATGTTTTTAGTACTCGCCGTTGCTTTACAAGGCTCGCCTTCGGCTCGCCAGGTAAAACCAACGGCTCGTACGAAAAACATAACCTTGCCGAATAAACAGTTACTTTCGGCGCATGCCACATAAATATCTATTCTATTCGGAATCTGTGGTGGGAAATGGAAAATTTATACGATACAGCGAATGAATATTTTCGAAATTGATTTTTATTGCTCACAATCTTATGCAGCTATGAATTATTTTCACTGGTATATACATATTCAGGAATCAATTGGAAGACGTGCTGGAAGAAAGTGGTAGTCTCTCGTCCAGCAGATGATTGACGTTCTTCCACAAAAAGTTCTTCAGATTAGCAGAAGCGGTTCCGAATATTCCGCTCCGCGATAGCTGCTAAGAAGTGGGCTGCGAATAGATTCACCAAAATTAGTGAATAAATATATTCAGCATCTTCGTATCAGGCGCAGATACTACCGATGACACTCACCAATAGTCTCTTCCGCTGCTTCGGTTCAGCTGGACTGGCATGGGATTTATGATCGTGGAGGAGGTCTTTCTGAGAAAGTGAAATTACGATTCAATGGCAATTTCCAGAACACATTGAAAGTATAATTTAAGAAATCATCATATTTTAGTTGATGTTGGAAACAATATAAAAAGTCAAAATATTCAGGATCGTAGTTTACCAGTACTAAACTGGTGGTACAATTGAAATCAGGGATCGAATGTTGAGTATCAAATACGTTTGCCTAACTGGAGGCTAAGGAAATAGATCAATTTATGGAAGCTTCATTGGAATTTGGTTTGTAGCAAACGATAGATCTCAGTATGACAATTCTATTTCTAATGGTACGATTGTTTCCAACTTACTAGCGGCAACCGCGAAAGCAGCATTAAAAAGCATATCGGCTTGGGGGTTGATTGAGTCTAATAAATTAGTATATGTGGTCAAACGATCTCTGATCAGATGCGTGGTATCTGAAAATTAAAAGATACCTCAATAATTTAGACAATTTTCAAGTGTTAATTGAGGCGCGATATTCTAGATGGGCACAATCGTCTTCAACTCACTTCCGGTCGCCAGGCGTCCAGTTCTTTGCAAATCGTCTTTTATTTGGTAACTCACTGTGGTGAACAGACCTGAAATTGGAATACAGAGGTTATGATCAAGTCGTCTTCGACTCTCACTCAGTTCCAACAACAGCTGGATGAAAATCAAGCTAGGCTTGATGTATTTTTCGAATGAGTGTCACTTACGCGCGAATTTGGCAGCAACTACATATTTGGTTCCTGAAAATAAAATAGGCGGATCATGACAGAGTGGAAATTCACCAATGACGCATGACATAATGGCAATAAGTGAAAGAAATAATGAAATATTAAGAATCAAAATAGAAAATCTCGGTCAATTAAAACAATTTCTCGACTTCACCCTGATATGTGAAGCGAACAGTAGATCACAAAAACATTTTTAAAGGGTAAAAGTCGTCTTCAACTCACCGATCTCGTTACCCCATAGGATTTGATCTACAGCGTTTCCGAGATAGTATGCGGCTTCCATCAAATCAACTGAAATAGAAATAGAGAGGTCCTGAATATCAAACGGAATGATTTTCCAAAATACGGAGACAAACATAATTCGAGCGTTTTGGTAGACGTATAAATTGGTCAAGTAAGTGTATCCACTTATCACTTACCAGCGTGATCGTCGGTCAGCTGGACTTCGCTATCTGAAAATAAAATAGGTACATCATGACACTATTATAGTTTGTCAATATTTGACGCATGCCTTAGTAGCTATGACTTGAATATCTTCATTGGGTGACATTGTTTTGAACTTACCGGCGGACATATGTCTAACAAGTATTGCCATTTTGGTTCTGACGGTCCTCGCGGTATCTGAAATTTAAGTAAAGAGGACAGTGATTAAGTCGTCATTCCGCGTTGCTCGACTGGCTTGAGCTAAATGCGAACAACAAGTGAATATCTGTCATTATCGGAAATCTCTGTATCTTTAACTCACCTTTGAGTTCGGTACTCACTTTCGCCTTGGTTGGGCCTGAAACTAAAATCAGGATATCATGACAATACTTGACGAATCGAGTGGAACCTGACGTGTTGAAAATGGTTTGAACATTCCGTGTAGCATAAAATGTAGAGAATAAAATGGTTCCAAACAAGGAGCATAACGTTATAAATTCGAACAACAAGTGAATATCTGTCATTATCGAAAATCTCTGTATCTTTAACTTACCTTTGATTTTGTTACGGCTACCGGGTGGGCGGCCTCCTGAAACAAAAATCAGGATATCATGACAATACTTAACGAATCGAGTGGAACCTGACATGTTGAAAATGGTTTGAACATTCCGTGTATTATAGCATAAAATGTAGAGAATAAAATGGTTCCAAACAAAGAGCATAACGTTCCAAAAACACATTTTATCTATATCGTGATGACGCACGCATAGTTTTTATTTTTAACGACTAGGGGCTCCGCCCCTCCGCGCTTCGCGCGGCAACCCCGCTCGGCGCTACGCGCCTCGGGCACTCGGCGCTTCGCGCCTCGCTGTTCGGCGCTCCGCGCCTCACTTTTCCTAGGAATGGCTGGCCTAACTTTTTCTAGCCGTCAGTGGCTATTCTAACCATTTCTAACCCTTCTTGCAAAAACAGACGAATTATTGTTAAAAGACCTGTATGCCCTGGCCTGGACACCCAGAACTATAGCGCGATAGACCTGGACACCCAGGGCGCGATAGACCTGGAGACCGAAAACTATGGCGCGGTAGACCTGGACGTCCGGAACTATGGCGCGATAGACCTGGAGACCGAAAACTATGGCGCGGTAGACCTGGACGTCCGGAACTATGGCGTGTTAGACCTGGAGACCAAAAACTATGGCGCGATAGACCTGGGGACCAAAAACTATGGCGCGGTAGACCTGGACACCCAGAACTATGGCGCGATAGACCTGGGGACCAAAAACTATGGCGCGGTAGACCTGGACATCCAGAACTATGGCGCGATAGACCTGGACACCCAAAACTATGGCGCGATAGACCTGGAGACCAAAAACTATGGCGCGATAGACCTGGGGACCAAAAACTATGGCGCGGTAGACCTGGAGACCAAAAACTATGGCGCGGTAGACCTGGAGACCAAAAACTATGGCGCGGTAGACCTGGAAATCCAGAACTATGGCGCGATAGACCTGGACACCCAGAACTATGGCGCGATAGACCTGGAGACCAAAAACTTGGCGCGGTAGACCTGGACATCCAGAACTATGGCGCGACAGACCTGGAGACCAAAAACTATGGCGCGGTAGACCTGGACATCCAGAACGATGGCGCGATAGACCTGGAGACCAAAAACTATGGCGCGGTAGACCTGGACACCCAGAACTATGGCGCGATAGACCTGGAGACCAAAAACTATGGCGCGGTAGACCTGGTCATCCAGAACTATGGCGCGATAGACCTGGACCCCAGAACTATGGCGGGATAGACCTGGACACCCAGAACTGAGACCGGGAAGACCTGGACATCCAGAACTATGGCGCGATAAACCTGGGGACCAAAAACTATGGCGCGGTAGACCTGGACATCCAGAACTAAGACCTGGACATCCAGAACAGACCTGGACATCCAGAACTATGGCGCGATAGACCTGAACCCCAGAACTATGGCGGGATAGACCTGGACATCCAGAACTATGGCGCGATAGACCTGGACACCAGGAACTATGGCGCGGTAGACCTGGACACCCAGAACTATGGCGCGATAGACCTGGGGACCAAAAACTATGGCGCGGTAGACCTGGACATCCAGAACTAAGACCTGGACATCCAGAACAGACCTGGACATCCAGAACTAAGACCTGGACATCCAGAACAGACCTGGACATCCAGAACTATGGCGCGATAGACCTGGACACCCGGAACTGAGACCTGGACGCCCGGAACTGAGACCTGGACATCCAGAACTATGGCCGATGGTCCTGCACATATCGACGGGTCCTAATGAAAAAGAGCCAACTCGCCGGGCACGCGATAGACCTGGACACCCAGAGCTATGGCGCGATAGACCTGGAGACCGAAAACTATGGCGCGATAGACCTGGAGACCGAAAACTACGGCGCGGTGGACCTAGACACCCAGAACTATGGTGCGATAGACCTGGACACCCAGAACTATGGCGCGATAGACCTGGAGACCGAAAACTACGGCGCGATAGACCTGGACACCCAGGACTATGGCGCGATAGACCTGGACACCCCGAACTATGGCGCGATAGACCTGGAGACCGAAAACTACGGCGCGGTGGACCTGGACACCCAGAACTATGGCGCGATAGACCTGGAGACCGAAAACTATGGCGCGATAGACCTGGAGACTGAAAACTATGACACGATAGACCTGGAGACCGAAAACTATGGCGCGATAGACCTGGACACCCAGAACTATGGCGCGATAGACCTGGAGACCGAAAACTATGGCGCGATAGACCTGGACACCCAGAACTATGGCGCGATAGACCTGGAGACCGAAAACTATCGCGCGATAGACCTGGAGACTGAAAACTACGGCGCGGTGGACCTAGACACCCAGAACTATGGTGCGATAGACCTGGACACCCAGAACTATGGCGCGATAGACCTGGAGACCGAAAACTACGGCGCGATAGACCTGGACACCCAGGATAGACCTGGAGACCGAAAACTATGGCGCGATAGACCTGGACACCCAGAACTATGGCGCGATAGACCTGGAGACCGAAAACTATGGCGCGATAGACCTGGACGCCATGAAACATGAGCGATAGACCTGGACGCCGGGAACTATGACGCGATAGACCTGGACACCGAAAACTATGGCGCGATAGACCTGGACACCCAGAACTATGGCGCGATAGACCTGGAGACCGAAAACTATGGCGCGATAGACCTGGAGAGGGAACTATGACGCGATAGACCTGGACACCGAAAACTATGGCGCGATAGACCTGGACACCCAGAACTATGGCGCGATAGACCTGGAGACCGAAAACTATGGCGCGATAGACCTGGAGACTGAAAACTACGGCGCGGTGGACCTAGACACCCAGAACTATGGTGCGATAGACCTGGACACCCAGAACTATGGCGCGATAGACCTGGAGACCGAAAACTACGGCGCGATAGACCTGGACACCCAGGACTATGGCGCGATAGACCTGGACACCCAGGACTATGGCGCGATAGACCTGGACACCCCTAACTATGGCGCGATAGACCTGGAGACCGAAAACTACGGCGCGGTGGACCTGGACACCCAGAACTATGGCACGACAGGAACTGCGATGGACCTGCACATCCACACACATGCAACACACACACACACACACACTGGGCACATCGTGAAATCAACAACCGTCCATAGTTACCCATAGTTACGTGGCGAACGACGACGAAGGATTTTTTTATATATAAAGAGATTCAATGAATCTTACCACCTGCAGAACGTACGTGCTACAAAATGTTGAGGGTGCTGTTCAATATCGCGTGTCTAATGGCATAAGGTCGTAAGTTGGGCGGATACGTCGTTCTTTCATTACAATTTTTAAGGAAAAAAAAAACAACGTAAAGGCAAAACGTCGTAAGCGCCATTTTTTTTATGATTTTTAATGAGTTTTCCAAATAATTGTAAAAACTCGTAAAACGCAACGAAAAATCGAAAGAACGACCATTGAAAAAAATTCGATAAAAAATATTGGTAGTTAAAAGCAGAAGGTCGTAAGCACCATTTTGATTTTCTTCAATTTTTCATTATTTTTCCAAATAGCTGTAAAAACTCGTGAAACGCAAAGAAAAATCGTAATCGACTGCGTTTGGAAAAATTCGATAAAGGAAATCGCAGTTGAAAGCAGAAGGTCGTATCCGCCCAACTTACGACCTTTTGCACTTACATTTTTCGATCTCGTAATTTCAATTGATCTATACGTTTCGGCCGTGTTCAGAGCGATTGGCGTGAAAAAAAAATTATACGACTTTATGCCATTATAAACAGCAAAACGTTGTATAATGCTGCTTACGTCCTTATATCATTTATAGACACGCGGTATTTCGTGACACAACACTTCAAAAGTTGATTGCTCTTGATATAGATGAGTTCGACGAATGGTCGATCTTCCACTTCGGTACCATTTTACGGTTTTAAATTTTACTTTCTGTGATACGAAAATGTAGACACAACAAAATAAGTATGCTGTTAAATATTTCGAGACACAATATTTGAAAAATTGATTTATTCCATACATGACCGGTAAGGCCGACTTCGCTATCTATTTTCGGGGGCCAAAGAGCCGTTTTACCGACCGAGAAGTTTCTACTCCCGCTGTGGGAGTGAAGACAGTGAATAAAGAATTTATCTACCAGTTTGATCTGCCGTACCGACCAAAAGACCGTGAATAAAGAATTTATCTCCCTAGGGAGATAAATTCTTTATTGTAGTTACGTCACATAACCTAAAATGTAAGCACTGATCTGCCCGCGAAATCGGCTTCCGTTCATGTATGGAATAAAATATCGTGTGCACCACGGTCGCATTGGACGTTTTCGCTCCCTCGGTGGATACCCCCCTCGCCTTCGGCTCGGGTGGCAAACCCACGCTCGGGAGCGAAAACGTCCGTTGCTCCCTTGGTGCACAATATACTATGCCTTCGATATACGTCCATGAGTTCCAGTTTGGCTGTTGGAATTGAAACCAATAATTCAAATATTCTCAGTTTGAATATTGTATCCTTGTTGTATCGAGAATATTTTACTCCTTGATGCAAAAATATTTCTACGTTCATCTACGGAACAGGTTTTTTTCACCTGTTGATGATGTGTGTGAATAATTGCAATGCTGACGTGGACGCTATCGAACCACTTGACTCTCGATTAGTTTTTTTTTACGTTATTCTCACTTATATGTATGTATTTTCTAGCGTACCCGATTGAAATAAGTATAAGTGAGGTTTCATTATATTGGAAACTCGAACGTTCGACCATGTGCTATTGGTCTGTAACTTACCGCTGGCAACGCCGACGCACACCAATGAGGCGACAAGAAGACAGAAGATCTTGTTCATGTTGAAGGTAGCCACTTACTTCGTGTCTGGTTATAATTCGTCAGATCCGTCGTATTTATACACAGCAGGAGACCCCCCACCGCGTCGATAACTTAACGTAGGCGATGGACGAAACATTGGTCACGTATGTCACGAGCCTAATGGACGTAAGCGCCATTATACGACGTTTCGCTGTTTATAATGGCATTTCAATTTCAATTTCAATTTATTTAGTAAAAAATATACAGTCTTTGAGCTGCTCAAAGGCATAAAGTCGTATAATTTTTTTTTCACGCCAATCGCTCTGAAAACGTTCGAAGCGTATAATAGATCAATTGAAATTACGAGATCGAAAAATGTGAGTGCAAAAGGTCGTAAGTTGGGCGGATACGACCTTCTGCTTTAAACTGCGATTTCTTTTATCGAATTTTTCGAAACGACGTCGATTTCGATTTTTGTGTGCGTTTCACGGGTTTTTACAACTATTTGAAAAAATCATGAAAAATAAAAAAAATAAAAATGGCGCTCACGACCTTCTGCTTTTAACTACCAATATTTTTTATCGAATTTTTTTTAAATGGTCGGTCTTTCAATTTATCTTTGCGTTTTACGAGTTTTTACAGCTACTTAAAAAAATCGTGAGAAATAAAAAAATAAAAATGGCGCTCACGACCTTCTGCTTTTAGCTACGAATTTTTTTATCAAATTTGTCGGAACGTTCTCGATTTCGATTTTTCTTTGCGTTTCACGGGTTTTTACAACTATTTAGAAAAATCATTAAAAATCATGAAAAAAATGGCGCTTACGACGTTTTGCCTTTACGCTGTTTTTCATTTTTCCTTAAAAATTGTAATGAAAGAACCACGTATCCGCCAAACTTATGACCTTTTGCACTTACATTTTTCGATCTCGTGATTTCAATTGATCTATACGTTTTGGCCGTTTTCAGAGCGAATGGCGTGAAAAAAAAATTATACGACCTTTTGCCACCAAAATCGCGTTTTTGGCGCCACGACCTTATGCCATTAGACACGCGATGTAACAAAGTTTGCACAAGTTTTCCTAAATATCTTTCAGCACACGAGATTATGCACTGAGAGACCTTTCATGCGAATAATTGGTAGAAGTAAGTTAAAGTTTGACATGGTACCGATGGAAGTAGTGAAGAGAACGGAAAAAATAGTCATTATTCATAGCGCCATATCGAAGTTTGACATCGCTGTAATAGTCTTTGACAAAATAATACGAAAACTTAGTATAGTGAATATGAAATAAGATTATACTGCATGTCAAAATGAACCGTAGTAAAAATTGATATTCTTCTTTCCAATTTGTATACCAAATTATGCCAGTCATTGGTAGGGTGTATGTCAATAACTGAGACAAATATTCAAAAAATTGACATGGTCTCTATTAACTAGCCGTGAAACCGAAAAAAATAGTAAGAATTGCAACGAGGAGTGTCGATTATTCGTATGGTCCGTATTAAAGTGTCTCCCGAGTTTCCACGAGTGACTACGATCTTCGCCGAGAACGCACGAGGATACCGATGCTGCAGTGGCATACCGGTTGGATCACGTTTATTCGCGATGCTACAGCCTACAATGTGACATAGAGTCCAAAAGTTCGGAAACGGAACAAGAGCAAAAAAATTGGATCAACTTTTTAGTTTCAAGGATCCTCCGGTACCGACTCTAATCCTATACGAGTGCTGAACCTTTAAACTGTCAAATTATCGGTATTAATTTTGAAGTAGAAAATATTTTATTCTGAATATTGCTTGAATTGGAATACTTTTTTCTATTTTCGAATGTTTGAATAAAAAATCAATATAAAAGCATGATGAAGAAATTTTCAATTCGAATTAAAAAAAAATTCGGCTATCAAATCAACATTTCAAAATAAAGTCCACTTTGTTAAGGCAGTTTGAAAAAAAACCTAATGATTATTGATTTATTCAAGGAATAACCCGGGAAGCTTTCTCACAGGCGGTGGATTATTCTAAGCTCAGTATATATACAAGTTTCCGAAAATCTCCGGCATGTAATTGTATCGCATTGTATTGTATGTATATGTGTATGTGTAAATGTATCA
>JAEUYN010002388.1:0-49409 GCA_018257835.1 Euura lappo | reverse complement strand
CGCATCGCAATTTCTCACAGATTCATTTGAGAGGTTAATCGTGAGCGTCGCGGATATCACCATCGCCAGCGTCGCAGATTTCACCATCGCAGATTCTTTTCCGCATCGCAATTTCTGTTAGATTCATATGAGAGGTTAATCGTCAGCGTCGCCGATTCTTTCCGCATTGCAATTTCTGTGAAATTCATATGAGAGGTTAATCGTCAGCGTCGCGGATATCACCATCGCCAGCGTCGCAGATTTCGCCATCGCGGATTCTTTTCCGCATTGCAATTTCTGTGAGATTCATATGAGAGGTTAATCGTCAGCGTCGCAGATTCTTTTCCACATTGCAATTTCTGTGAGATTCATATGAGAGATTAATCGTCAGCGTCGCAGATTCTTTTCCACATTGCAATGTCTTCCAGAATGAATATGATATGAATATGAATAGAAAATATGAATATGCGAGGTTAATCGTCAGTGTCGCAGATCCTTTTCCGCATCGCAATTTCTCACAGATTCATATGAGAGGTTAATCGTCAGCGTCGCGGATATCACCATCGCCAGCGTCGCAGATTTCACCATCGCAGATTCTTTTCCGCATCGCAATTTCTGTTAGATTCATATGAGAGGTTAATCGTCAGCGGCGCAGGTTAATCGTCAGCGTCGCAGATTCTTTTCCGCATCGCAATTTCTCACAGATTCATATGAGAGGTTATACGTCAACGTCGCGGATATCACCATCGCAGATTCTTTTCCGCATCGCAATTTCTGTTAGATTCATATGAGAGGTTAATCGTCAGCGGCGCAGGTTAATCGTCAGCGTCGCCGATTCTTTTCCGCATTGCAATTTCTGTGAAATTCATATGAGAGGTTAATCGTCAGCGTCGCAGATTCTTTTCCGCATCGCAATTTCTGTTAGATTCATATGAGAGGTTAATCGTCAGCGTCGCAGATATTACCATCGCAGATTTTCTGTCGCATCGCAATTTCTGTTAGATTCATATGAGAGGGTAATCGTCAGCGTCGCAGATTCTTTTCCGCATCGCCATTTCTTCCAGATTCATATGAGAGGTTATTCGTTAGATATTACCATCGCAGATTTTCTGTCGCATCGCAATTTCTGTTAGATTCATATGAGAGGTTAATCGTCAGCGTCGCGGATATCACCATCGCCAGTGTCGCAGATTTCACCATCGCAGATTCTTTTCCGCATTGCAATTTCTTCCAGAATGAATATGATATGAATATGAGAGGTTAATCGTCAGCGTCGCAGATATTACCATCGCAGATTTTCTGTCGCATCGCAATTTCTGTAATTTCTCCCCGCCGCGGATGATGTTAATCGTCAGCGTCGCAGATTCTTTTTCGCATCGCAATTTATTCCAGATTCATATGAGGAGTTAATCGTCAGCGTCGCAGATTCTTTTCCGCATCGCAATTTCTTCTAGATTCTGTCGCATCGCAATTTCTGTTAGATTCATATGAGAGGTTAATCGTCAGCGTCGCAGATTCTTTTCCGCATCGCAATTTCTTCCAGATTCATACGAGAGGTTAATCGTCAGCGTCGCACATTTTACCATCGCAGATCCATTTTTGCATCGCGATTTCTTCCTCATCGCAATTTCTTCGTCGCAGGTTAAATCCAACGCGTGTAGTTTATTCTTTTGATCGGTTAGGTCAGGTTCGCAGTGACAGTTCTGACAGTTCAGCCGTAGGGTTGCAGTGACAGTTAGCTCTCGGCTCATCTCAGACCACAGTCGACCCGCGCATCCAATCGCAGCGCGAATAAAGCGATGACAATGAGGATCGCAAACATCGACCATCAGCCGCGTTCGGGGTGGGACATGAACTTTTTTCTAAGGGGAAACTTTTTTCACGCAGCGATTAATTAACGTGCTGCGCTATTACTATTGCCGTCTATAATTACACTCAGAATCATTATGTGCACGGTGAAATCAACATCACCTAAGTGTCCCTCGTTCTAATGTCCTTTTTGTTCTTTTATTATTTATTTCTTCAACTTTTCATTACGCACTTCCGTTGACTCATTTCAAGATTTGATCCCACAGACCGCTCACTACTGACCCGAAAACGGAAGCATTTCGGATGCTAAAATAGGTACATCAGTAGTTTGTCAATATTTGACACATGCCTTAGTAGCTATAACTTGAATATCTTCATTGGGTGACATTGTTTTGAACTTACTGGCGGGCAACCGTTTAATATCTTCCGTAAGTGCTGACAGATCGGCGTCGACCTTTGCCACGGCATCTGAAATTCAAGTAAAGAGGACTGTGATTAAGTCGTCATTCCGCGGTGCTCGACTCGCTTGAACTAAATTCGAACAACAAGTGAATATCTGTCATTATCGAAAATCTCTGTATCTTTAACTCACCCTTGATGGCAGCCTCGGTTGGATCGACTCCTGAAACAAAAATCAGGATATCATGACAATACTTGACGAATCGAGTGGAACCTGACATGTTGAAAATGGTTTGAACATTCCATGTAGCATAAAATGTAGAGAATAAAATGGTTCCAAACAAAGAGCATAACGTTCAAAAAACACATTTTATCTATATCGTGATGACGTACGCACAGTTTTTATTTTTAACGATTCAATGAATCTTACCACCTGCAGAACATACGTGTTAAAAATGTTAAGTGTGCTGTTAAATATTTCGTGACACAACACTTCAAAATTTGATTGCTCTTGATATACATAAGTTCGACGAATGGTCGATTTTCCACTTCAGTACCATTTTACGGTTTTAAATTTTACTTCCTGTGATACTAAAATGTAGGCATAACGATTCGATAAGTCTGCAGAATAATTGCTGCAAAATAAGAATACTGTTAAATATTTCGAGACACAATACTTGAAAAATTGATTGCGTTCGATATACGTCCATGAGTTCTAGTTTGGCTGTTGGAATTGAAATCAAGAATTCAATATTGTATCCTTGCTGTATCGAGAACGTTTTACTCCTTGATGCAAAAATATTTCTACGTTTATCTAGAAAACAGGTTTTTTTTTCACCTGTTGATGATGTGTGTGTCTGAATAATTGCAATGCTGACGCGGAAGCTACCGAACCACTTGACTCTTGATTAGTTTTTCTTTACGTAATTCTCACTTATATGTATGGGGCATTCCACGCCATCTCGACCAGTAATAAACCCCGACCATATCAAAATCATCCCATGTTTTTTTTCTAATATTCTACTCAGTAATAAACGCGTCCTACATTTTTTTTCGATTTTTTTAACGAAACGTTAATTTGTTATGAATTTTTGAAGTTAATTGAGAATGCCCCTCTTACAAAATCTGAAAAAATTCTAAAAAATCCAGTGCATGACATAAAACAGCCCCGTTTAGGAAAACATTGCCCGAATTTTTTTTCTATTTTTTTTTCACTCAATTCGGAATTTTCTCATTTTTGAAACTGAAATTATCTAACACTGGATCAAATTTCAAGCGTCAAACAAGGTTCAGTTTACTCGGAAACGTTCGGTTTGACTATTTATTACCCTTATTCGTCGCTTACTATTTGATCCTGTGTTTATATCAGTGTTTGAATCGAGAAAACTCCGAATTGAGGGGAAAAAAAAATAGAAAAAAATTCGGCCAACGTTTTCCTAAACGGGGGCTGTTTTGTGTCATCCACTGGATTTTTGAGAATTTTTTCAGATTTCTAAAAAGGGGCATTCTCAATCAACTTCAGAAATTCATAAAGAATTAACGGTTTGATAAAAAAAATTTGACAAAAATTTAGGACGCGTTTTTTACTGAGTAGAATGTTGGAAAGAAACATGGGATGATTTTGAGATTGTCGGGGTTTAACACTGGTCGAGTTGGCGTGGAATGCCCTATATGTATTTTCTAGCGTACCCGATTGAAATAAGTATACGTGAGGTTTCGTTGTATTGGAAAATAGATCAGTATCTGCAACTTACCGCTGGCAACACCCACGCACACCAACGAGGCGACGAGAAGACAGACGATCTTGTTCATGTTGAAGGTAGCCACTTACTTCGTTAGAAATAGGTTTCTGATTAGAATGCATCCGATCCGTCGTATTTATACACAGTAGAGAGACCCCCTACCACGTCGACAACAGAGCATGCTCGAGTCAGGCTTTACCCACCGTACCCGGTTTTCACTTGTTTTTACTGATATCAAAGCTTCCGCGTCACGAACGCCAAGGCTATAATTACGAAGGCCATGGGGCAACGGAATTTCGAAATATGTTGAACTGTCAAAACAATTCAGAAAACAGAACAGAAACCCAATTTTCCCACGAGCAAGACACAAACATTGTGACATATATTCGTGATCGGAATAAAATAAATGAAACAAAATTTGAGAAAAAAAAATTGGAGAAAGAAGTTTGGGGAGTGGGGAGTGGTACTTGGCGGGCCAGGTGTGGGTAAATGCAGGAGTATTCATTCAGGTCCCCATGTGCCATTTTTATACATTGCTCTGATGGTCCGCCAAGTACCACTCCCCACTCCCCAAACTTTTTTCTCCAATTTTTTTTTCTCCAATTTTGTTTCACAATAATTATGAGAAACCAACCGAGTGAGCGAGCGAACGAGCACAATGCCGTATACTCTAATTTAATTTTCATGTCTTGTGCTTGGTAGTTGTATCTGATATCAATTCTTTTTTAGAAAACATTTTTGAAGGTCGAGTTTTGTTGAAGACGAATTTTTGTTGGTAGGTAATTTTGAAGAAATATTTTTTGTTGAAGGCAAATGTTTCTTCATAGATTTTTTGTAGGTAGATCGCATTAATGTACTTGGCGAAAGGTTTTTGCACCAGAGGTGCTTTTTGGGGGGATATCAATGCTTTTTGCAGAATTCCGATTCACCAGCTTGTTGTAAGTCAAACATGCAAGACCAAGGAATGTGCAAGCGCAGCAATTAGGTAATACACAACGCGCCACATGTTTACACCTAAAGGAATCTGCACACTCTGCATTGCCCTCCTAATTGGTTATATAATGATAGAGAGAAGACGCACTCGGGGAAAGAACATCAGGACCGAAAGTAGAGATCAGTTCATACGTAAATTAGTTCAAACCTTTTGTACGAAACTGTTATAATAATTAATAAACTACTCTTTACTATTACGATTGGGTTTCAACCCTTAACTCAACAACGATCCCATATAAAATTGTAGCTGTAAGAAGGATCTCAGGATTCCGATTACAACAACCTGTTAATTAGTGTCGTTATACGCTACGCTCACTCGATAGGGTTTCTGATGTTCCTCGCTCGCCACACTAATTCCGTTGTCAGTATTTTCAGATTCATTTCTATGAATATCACTTAGTCCGTAGCACCATTCTACCGGAACACAAGCGCTGTATTTGATTGTAATAACGTTCTGTCGTTGCGCAGAATACATGTATCAGTGTTTGATTTTGGGTCAACTATGGAAAACATGTACTGCGAATGCGATAATAATTGAGGTAATACTGAAGGTTCCCGTTTTTAAAGGGAGATTTCACTGAAATTTTTGGCAAAAATAGGTTTTTTAGTTCTTGAAATATTGAAAAGAGGTGTATAAGAAAGTCCGTCCAGGACTTTTGAAATTATGGCAGTATGGGGTGCGGGAAAGAAAATGCAAGCCTCCTGCGGTGAAAGTGTACACGCAAGGAATTTTGGCAGCGGTGAGCAAAATCTTCCTCACAAGGTTTCTTGCGCTTACACATTCATCAATGAAGGCTGAACTTTTTTTTCACACTCTATACTACCATTACTCAAAAACTGCTGGAACGATTTTTTTTATACGACATCTGATAACGATTTCACCAAAGTCTCCCCTTAAGGGAATACGTTGGCCGGATAAATACGTTTAGAATTGTCCGACAATGAACTTCAGCATAAGTGGGAATCCGTATCCTGCCACTGGGGTTCCATGGCATTTCACCTAATCGGTGAAGGTCACCGACGCCGATCTTGATGTCAATTTTTTTCTCAATTCGTCCATCGAAAAAAGTGAAAACGTGTTCGGCCGGTTTTCGATTCAGCCCACGTTTTCTATTTTTTTAAATTTTCCAATTTTTCATCCTTTTCGCAAACGGACTTTTTTCAACTGGCTCTAACTTCAAGATCTTTGACTTTTTTCGAAAGATGATAAGGACATAGAATGTGCCAAAAAGACCGAGCTTTTCGAAAAAAAATTGCACACTCTTTTCCAACTACATAGTTCTGGGATATTTTTGATAATAGAGAAACAATCGATATATTATTCATTTGGACACCTTCGATTTTCCTGCAACTTTTTACCTGAAATCAATCACTTATAATCAAATTATCCTCCAAAGAAAATGATGGGCCTCGGGATTCGTTCGGAAGTTACACCATCATAGGTGCCAAAAAATCGGACAAATCGCAAGAAATCTCAGGGAAATCAATTTTAATGTCGACAAGAAAAGCGTACTTGATGTAAAATTGAATATTGATGATTGAAATGATTGAATCTGAACTATTTAACTATTTCAATATTATACTATCATTAGTTAAGGACGTTGCCTAGTGAGCCAGCGCGGGAGAATTCGGCTTCCCGCGCGAAAATGGAGGGGATAACGGTTGGGACCGACTCCCGGGGCTACGACGGAGTAGGGATAGGCGCTCGGGATTGGCTGCTCTGGGCGGAAAAATCGCGATTTCTGCCTCGGCTCATACAAGTTTTCTCGCTAGTCTTATGTACGATTGTATTGATTTTGGGCTCAAATTGAAGGTAAAGGATGCATCTATGTCGTGACGTAGCCCGATTTTCCAATAAATGTCTAGTCTTCGCTGTAGCAGGTCGCAAAATATGCCTACTTTCGACAACGTTTTTTGGAAAATTTGAAACGAAATTCCAAAATCGGCCTACGTCACGACATAGATCCTTCTTTTGTCTTCAAAATGCTTCGAAGAGAATTGCGATATCTTTAATGACATCGTAGATAAATTCAATATAGTGAGAGCCTGTATGCGCGGGGGTAGGCAACGTCCTTAAACTATTTAACTAGTCGCTTTTTTATCGGATGATTCATAAAAATTTCGAGATCTCAGCATTTATACGGTTGGATTTTTTAGTATAGGTACAAGATAGTATATTCTGTCGCGAGCTTGAGTTCTGAATGAGTACTACCGCAGCTCGCTCTTCTGTTTGCTGTAACCGTTGATAAATTCACGTTGACGTACACTTGAAATTTTATTTCGAATTTCGCGGCGAATGTAGAACTCATTTTATGATCGGAACCACGTGAAAACTTAATATCTACATTCATAAATGTACGTGAAAATATACTTGGCACGGTGAAAAAATTATAATCTCGTTTTTGTTCGTGACGTCGGTTAATTTTTAAAAAATTTCATTTTTCAGCAAACACTCATTTTTGGAACATGAAAACTTGTCTGCTCAGAGTTAAAATTGATTTCCCTGAGATCTCTTATGCGATTTGTCCGATTTTTTGGCACCTATGATGGTGTAACTTCCGAACGAATCCGAGGCCCATAATTTCCTTTGGAGGATGTTACGTGCGGCTGATCCGAGCGTACAAGTTAAATAAATAAATAAATAAATATTCAAATAACTAAATGATGCGCCTCACGCAGCAGATGAATAATTTTCAAAGTGTGAATCTGTCAGGATTTTAATTGATTTACACGATGGTAGTTGTCAAACGTCCTATACAGGCCCGTATTATTTAAACAAATTAATCGTAGGGCTAAATTAATTAACTAAAAGAAAGGTAATTTTGAAAATAAATAAAATGAATGTTTGATTAGATAAAAGCTCAAATGTATTTTTGAACGATTCAAATGAAATAAGCGATATGCTACTGCTGCACAAATCTTAGCAGTAACAAAAGTGATTATAAACAAAATAAAATATAATATAATGATGCTGCGTTACTAGCGGTCAAACTGTCATATTATAATTGACACCAATTCTCTAGTTCTCTTAATGTTTAGTTCAATCTTGTAATGAATGTGGTTCCTTAATAATAATCCCTAAATAATAAAACATGCATTACATATAAAAATGGAACGGTATGGTTTCGTAACGAGCGTCGAGACTTAGCTTTCGATGATAGGTAGAGCAATGAGCCACAGGTATAGGTGTATGTATCTGCGGTATGCATGTTGAATACAGGCGGGCTGCTGCAGTTTGAACAAGGTACACGTACCACGAATAACACTGATGAATATGTGTGTAAGAGTCTCAGTTCAGTCACCACGTCACTTGATTTAGAAAGGAGTTAATGAACAGATTCTAGATGCAAGAGTTATGATCACTGATTCTAATTGAGTGTGAAATAACGGAAGTGAAGAAAGATAATAAAATGAATGTAATGATTATTATTGCACTTACACTACCTCCCGTTTTGGAAGGGCAAAACTGGTTTGTTAAACTATACACTGATTGATACCGAACTTCAGTGTTTTATTAAATGAATTGAAGAGAATTTAGATGACGAGAATACAGTTCCTTCGGGCCGTGATCCTATGCTAACACGAATGCTGTAAGGGCGGTTATTCCGAACTATGTGACTCTGAGTTTTATCCCGGTTCTCTACGATCCGCACACTATGTGACTTGGTGGATTAAAGACGAATTTTCAAGATGACCCTTAAGATTTCTGCATCTGCATTTTTGAACTTTGGCAAGCCGTAACATCTGAACAGTCGGTCCTAGAGGAAACTTACACTCACATTTTTTGTTCCTCAACTAATTATCTAGATACGGATTTTTTTTTGTTTATTTTTATCAATTCATTCAGAGCTACTTTTCGCTGAATTTGGGCTTTAGCACACCGTAGCTTCTGAACGGTGGATCCTAGAGTAAACTCCAAATAACATTTTTTGTTCCTTATCTCATTATCTAGATACGGATTTTTTTTTTTTATCAATCCATTCAAAGCTACTTTTCGCTGAATTTGGGCTTTAGCACACCGTAGCTTCTGAACGGTGGATCCTAGAGTAAACTCCAAATAACATTTTTTGTTCCTTGTCACATTATCTAGATACGGAATTTTTTTGTTTATTTTAATCAATCCATTCAAAGCTACTTTTCGCTGAATTTGGGCTTTAGCACACCGTAGCTTCTAAACAGTGGATCTTAGAGTAAACTTCAAATAACATTTTTTGTTCCTCGTCGAATTGTCTTACACTGCGGTTAATCATTACCGCGGATTTTCCTTCTCTTCTTCTTTTTGAAGAGAGCCTTCTTCATAGGCGGAAACGAACATTTGGAGTATGTTTTTCTGACGTAGGATACCTGATATTTGTTCTATATACTGATGATGAGGTTATTGAAGATTGTTTAATTTTATCATATTATTTGTCATCAGGGGAAGATCTAATGAAATGTATCTAATGAATATGTACAAAAGCGAAAACAACGTCGTGAATACTTTTCTTGATTCGGTTAGATAATGAGATAGTTTATAATATTTTATATAATGATTAGCTATGTCATATAATTTATAAATGTCAGGTCCGTAGTCTTCCATTGTCAGGGAGATGCCTCAATCCCTTTAAATGCCCGTTCAATTAATAATGTATATACAAAGGTGAAAACTACGCAGTGACTTTTTTTTGATTCGGTTAATAATACGGTAGTTGATAATATTCCATTAATTGATTAGTTATGTAGCATATAAATATCCGGTTGTATATATGTTCATCGTCAGGGAAAAGCCTCAATCCCTTCAAATGTCCATTCCATCAGGGTGTGCTAGAGCCCAAATTCAGCGAAAAGTAGCTTTGAATGGATTGATAAAAATAAACGAAAAAATTCCGTATTTAGATAATGAGATAAGGAACAAAAAATGTTATTTGAAGTTTACTCTAGGATCCACCGTTCAGAAGCTACGGTGTGCTAAAGCCCAAATTCAGCGAAAAGTAGCTCTGAATGAATTGATAAAAATAAACAAAAAAAATCCGTATCTAGATAATTAGTTGAGGAACAAAAAATGTGAGTGTAAGTTTCCTCTAGGACCGACTGTTCAGATGTTACGGCTTGCCAAAGTTCAAAAATGCAGATGCAGAAATCTTAAGGGTCATATTTTCAAGTGCGTGACTCCTGAGCTGGACTCTTAGTGTATTAATGCGCCATGCACAAACCGCAATTCAGCACTTTTCTTGCGCTCTAATTGGTTAGGCGGTAAGACTAAGTTATGTGTGTCCGCGCGCGTGCTACGGCTCATTACTCCACCCATCGACAGCTATAGTCTGTTCACTGAAACTTATGATTTAATAATGATTAAATTTAGGCTTAGAGATAAACAGCATTCACTCATCAAGCATTCCTTAATAGGTAACTAATCAGGTGAAGTCTTATCTCTAGCGGATTTTGAGGTTTACTCTTGTAATAATTGGTAATTCTGAAAAGGAGTTAACCTGAATGAGGTATAGGCGAAGCATGGGTGATCTGCGTCAGCAACATCCCATGGTTCCAAGTACTGACCGTTTGTAACACTAGCCTAGCCTAGTTATCGGGGAATACGTGCCTTTTTGCCAGTTAAAGAGGTGTAATAAGTAACCAAAAGGAAATACAATCTTTATAAGATTTAAAAAGAGATGACGTTCCCACGGACTGTAATAACTTAAGTGCGAGTGCACTGCGTTATTTGTTCGTTGGAAATGATGAATAATGGAAAATAATTTAGGTACGATAGGGCAAAGCGCGATCGTAACAAGGATAACTTGATTGTAAGTCGTTGATTTCAGGTAAAAAGTTTCAGGAAAATCGAAGATGTCCAAATGAATCATATATCGATTTTTTCTCTATTATAAAAAATATCCCAGAACTGTGTGGTTGGGAAAGATTGCGCAATTTTTTTTCGAAAAGCTCGTTCTTTTTGGCACATTCTATGTCCTTATCATCTTTCGACAAAAGTCAAAGCTCTTGAAGTTAGAGCCAGTTGAAAAAAGTCCGTTTGCGAAAAGGATGAAAAATTGGAAAATTAAAAAAAAATAGAAAACGTGGCTGAACCGATAAATGGCCGAACACGTGTTCACTTTTTTTGATGGACGAATTGAGAAAAAAATTGACATCAAGATCGGCGTCGGTGACCTTCACCGATTAGGTGAAATGCCATGGAACCCCCTTATGATCTCTTACAAAAATAAGAATAGTGTGCAAATATATCAAAATCAATGAATAACTATCGATAAACACTCAATAAAGTCTTCCGATATAGTACTTCTGTTCTTAGATTGCATGGCAAGATTCGTCCGTTCCATCCGGTTCACCAAGGTATATTCTTCTTATCGTCAGAATCCGATGATTTGACGTCGTGTTACTCGAGTGCTCAAAGAGCTGTTCCGCAACGTGAAAATTGGAAGCTAAGTCATCGAAGAAAACCTCCGTAGCATAATATTGCAGTGTACACATTTTCTCTGTAGAGCTGGAAGTAGGCGTGCGAAAATATAACCAAAAAAATTAAACGATTGTTCATATCGACAAGTTCTGAGGTAATACACGTATTCGATCATGAAACCGTGTAGGAAATGTGTACGGAGCACTATAATCGCCTCAAAGCGTATTCTGAGTTACGTCTGCTCTAGACTGTCCGCCGAGATATATGTCTGTTATTCCTCAGGATTCGTCACATATCAATAGATCGCTCGTCCAAATGAATATTTTTACACAAGACAGAGCATGATACCAACGTTCAACATCGTATAGTATTATTCCATTTCAATTGCAATATAGCACGATCAATCCGGTAGCTTATGTACCGAATTTCAAATTTTAATGACTGTCGCATTCTCTTAGAAATCATATAGATTCAATTCAGTGGAGGATCATAAATTTCGTTGTTTCGTATCCTATCATAAGTAAATCGTAAATAATGTCACATTATCATATGTCCAGCGGTAACAATAATTAAAATACGCGAATTCGTAATCAAAACTCTTGTTGACCGGTCCGTCAACCTAGCAGAACCTAACCTCACTTGATCTAGCAGCCGCACTAGCAGCCGACATGCAAATTATGAAAACGACCATGTTCCCGAAGCTTGTTAATACTTTCTCAATAATGCTTCTCATATCATGTATCATTATCATGTGTCATTATCAGTATCATGTATCATAATATCACGTAGTAATAATGAGCAAACCGAAATGTTTCGTTACTGCACGGAAAGAAATCTGTTGCGAATATCGCATGGGAATGTACCATGCGATATTCGCAACAGGGGTGCCATACTAAAATCGTATCGATTCATATTACTTTAGCATGAATCGATGCGATTTTAGTATGAAAGTGTCCCATGCGAGAAAGGCATGCACCGATGCGATTATCGCACGAGAGCGATGTGCTGAACGCACGAGAGCGATGCGCTCAACGCACGGTTACCTCCGTACTATAAACGCACGGAGGTCCATGCGAAAAGAGCACGGGTCCCGAGCGTTTCGAAGATTTACGAACTGCGCATGCTCACGGCAACCTATACCTATACCTATATATAAGGTATAGGTATAGGCAGGGGTATAGGTTGCCGTGAGCATATAGGTATAGGTATAGGTTGCCGTGAGCATGCGCAGTTCGTAAATCTTCGAAACGCTCGGGACCCGTGCTCTTTTCGCATGGACCTCCGTGCGTTTATAGTACGGAGGTAACCGTGCATTCAGCGCATCGCTCTCGTGCGTTCAGCGCATCGCTCTCGTGCGTTCAGCACATCGCTCTCGTGCGATAATCGCATCGGTGCATGCCTTTCTCGCATGGGACACTTTCATACTAAAATCGCATCGATTCATGCTAAAGTAGCATGGTTATCATGCGATAATGGCAATATTCTCGTACCTTTTTCGCATTGAACACTCCAATGCGAAAATAGCAATAGCGTCCCATGCGATATTCGCAACAGATTTCTTTCCGTGTGTCATCGGTGAAGGTTCGGGCGCGCAGATCGATTTTTTCGATCTATTACATTTGAAAATGGCGGCTCGTTTACATGACACAAGTGCCATCTAGCCGCGGATGTTGTGTACTGAGATATAATATATATAGAATCGAAACGGCTCCCGTTCGGGTAGCCAGGTTAGATTGATTATTATTTAATTAATTATTCGAGTTTTCTTCACGGTGTGTTGAGAATTAGTGTTGCCGCGAGAGTCGAGAAAATCGAGACGAGACGAGACTGAAGGTTCACGAGACGAGACGAGGAGTGATTTTTTTCTCGACCGTCTAAGTCGAGACGAGACGAGATGAACACGGCGAGAATCTCGAGAATCTCGGCCTATTTTTGGTATTATAGATGAAATAAAAATGGGTAATTATACTCGAAAATCGAAGATAATAAACATTTATTTATAAAAGAGAGACTTCGTTTTTTTTTTCTTTGGTTGGATACCGATATTACCTACAATATTACCTATGATACTACGATATTAGGACATCAGGATATCACATGTTGTCACCATAGTAATATAGTATTCACAGATTACTGCAGTTCATCTTTTATCTTTGACGACAGTGAACACTAGAACCATGAGTTTAGGCACAAAAGGTATTCTGCATTTTTGTTGCTCGATCGGTTCCTATGTTTTCGAATAACGAGCCCAGTTGTTACCTCATAACTCCGTCATTTATCAACCGATTCCAAAAATTCTTTCGCCATTTGAAAGGATATACTTGCAGATTAGTCCCATATGAATTTCATCGAAATTGGTTGAGTAGGTTGGTTTTGAAGTCGGTTTTTTTGCCACTCGTGACTCATGGCAATATTAGGATTTTATGCCAATACTTTCAATTTCATCCTGGTCAGTCGAGAAATTTCGAGACGAGACGAGAAATGAATCCCAAGATCAAGAAAAATTCGAGACGAGAAACAAATTTCCTCTCGAAATTCGAGACGAGACGGTATGATCCGTCGTCTCGAAACTGTCGAGACGAGACGAGAAATGACAAAATCTCGTCTCGTCTCGTCTCGCGGCAACACTATTGAGAATATACATATTATATTGAATTATACATCTTAAAATACTTCGCGCAAGACTCATCAATCGGAAAATAAAAGAAAAAGCCGAAAAAATCTGCCAAATTCAATCTCGACAACGGCGCCACCTGGCCACTGACTGAGTATACTCTCTCTTCTCGTCTGCTCTCTGCGTAGTCTCAACTAGACACCGCCGGTCTTCCCTAATTTTTATACTCGGAGCCCAAAAGCAAAGTCTGGCTGAAGGAGACGATGATGAAGGAGACGAAAATTTTCGAGTGAAACGGACCTGTCAGATCTTTGAAATAATCATATCTCATCTGTACGTGCATGGATTTAATCGGAATAGGGCTCAAATGAAAGCTCTTCGTGTCGATATCCTAACAATAATATTTCGAGACACATGGATGTCGTACGATTGAAGAAATAAGAGATTGTGATTCCCCCCACCACCGCGAGTATCTCCCGTTCGGGTAAAGAGACTCGGTTCGAGTCTCACGCAGCGTATTAAATTTTTTTTTTTAAATGTACTTGGCGCGAGACTCTACCGAGTCTCTTGATCAACAACAACTCGTCATGTCTGCTATACATTTCATTTTTTCGTTGCCTTTCCGGTTTTCATCGATATTATTATCAACAATTCGTCGTGTCTGCTATTCATTTTGATTTTTCGTTGTCTTCCCGGTTATTATCAATATTATTATCAACAATTCGTCATGTCTGCTATACATGCCCACTTTTCGCCACCATTCCGGTTTTTATCGATATTCTTATCAACAATTCGGCATGTCTGCTATCTATATATTAAAGTACAGAAATGCGGATGTCTGCAGTTTCCATTTCTACCCCCCAGGGGCCGCCACATGCGACTACATGCCTCAGATCGCATCACGCGGGCCACGCGCCCCAGGTCAACTCCTCCGCGAATTCCCGACCCCTGGAGGTCGCGATACGCGGTCCGTGCGCCCCAGATCGACTCCTCCGCGAATTGCTGACCCCTGGAGGTCGCGCCACGCGTTCCGGTCACGATACGCGGTCCGTCGCCCCAGGTCGACTCCTCCGCGCAAGTTTCCTTGTTTTGTTGCTTCACCGTTTTTTTTTTTTTTTTTTTGTATTATTATTAACAATTCGCCCAGTGTGCTTTAAATACCGCTGTTATGTTACTTTACTGTTTTTTATCGACATTATCATTGATAAATCGTCACGTTTGCTCTCAATTCCGATGTTTTGTTGCTTCTTCTTTTTTTTTCGATATTATTATCAACAATACGTCATTTCTGCTGTAAATTTCGATTTTCGCTACTTTCCAGGTTTTTATCGATACTATTCCTAACAATTCGTCATGTCTGCTCCGAATTTGTATTTCCCCGGTTTTCATTAATGTCATCATTGGCATTTCAGATTCATCTCCTACGATTATCGATATTATCGTCGTCTGTACTCAGATTGTTAATATTGTCATCTCTTTCATCATTATTATTACCATTTCCGACCTGTCTCCTGTGATTATTGACATTTTAATTTTTTCTGATACTCATATATTTTTTCGTCTTCATCATGGTTATCATTATTTTCGCAATGTTTTTAATATTTTGTCATAATCATGTTATTATCTCTAGCATCATCAAAATGGTAGGGATGAAAAAAAATAATGATAAGAATAAGATCGAGACGGAGAAAAATAATATTAGAAAAGATGAAAATATCGATAACCATAGGAGGTAAATCGGAAATGTTAATAATCACATTAATCAAAACCGAGAAAATAACGAAAAATCAAAATTCGACGCAGACATGACGAATTGTTAGTGCTAGTATCGATCAGAACCAGGAAAGTAACGAAACATCGGAGAAAAAATTATTATCCTTCATTAATCCATCATTAATTTTTTTTCCAACTTTCACCGATATTATTATTATTTTCATCATTTTTACTTTCATTATTATTAGTTCTAGCATTCCCACGGTTATTTTTTATCACGATTATCATCATGAATTATTATCATTTGCGTAATACCCACGGTCATTATAATTATTCCCGCAAATCCCAGAGTGATCATCATTATTTCCGTTCTTACCACGATTCATCGGTCCACTCGTGCCGTTGTCAGTGGTATCAAGAATACTGCAGAAACGTACTGCCGTATAACATACGGTATGCAATTCAAATTTGGTGAGGGTTGTTCCTCATTCACGACGCTTGCTTTTGATTGTCAATGTAATCGTCAATATTTGGGGAACATGCTGATGTTGTTGCGCTATACGCATCATATTGTTCAATGGAATTACAAATGATTGACAAATGTTTCTCTACCAAATGAATCGCAGTGTCTGATGTCGTGATGAATTTTTGTCCCTCAACATACCGAACAGAGAGTGTCATGCAAAAGTGAACGAAATTTATCATGAGTATAAAGTGGACCCGAGTTAACTTCAATATATATTCAATCTCTGGAATTCTCATTGATCGGATATAAAAGATGATATATTTCTGTGCAATACAGACAATGACGAAAACAGGATTGCTAGTAAACAGAGAGTGATGACAGCAGTCAAAAGTGGTGAAGGTTCTGAGTGTATTTGCGTGGACGTTCCCGGTGGCAGTAAAAAAATTGATCTACATAACACCATTATAGATCGACATTGAAGAGTATAAGCTTGATAGTGTTGCCAGTAGCATTATAGACTAGAATCGCAACGAATATATTGGAAGCCGCAAGAACTGCGAACTCAACTCTTAAGCGACCGTTACGATTATATGAATGCTCAATATGCAATATAAAATCGAAATCTGAACGAGGGTCGCACATTCAGAATATAGAAGTCATAATCTGGGATACAGTAACAATAGTCTCTCTGAGCATGCATTGGATGCTGTTGAGCGCATGTCAACACTCATATATGGGGTTGTAACGAACCACTCGGTAGTGAAATACTTCAGTTTCTGGTGATTTCCGCTAAACTTCATCAGTTTTGCGACACGAAAGTGAAACACAATTTCAAGAAGCGTGCGTTAACAGAAGCAGCTCATGAAATCAACACGTCGCACAACGGGACGAAACCCCGAAATCGTGCCCAAAAATCAAAAACACGATCAATTTGGGTGAAAGTCTGAACTCGGGGGTTTTTGAGGTCGGTGATTACGAATCCAAAGTTCAAAATCTCAATAACAAAATGGCGGACCCAAAACGATGGTATGTGGTACAATGATGTCAGATTTCCCAGATAATATATATGGAAGGGTTTTCGAGGAAATTGATTACGATGAGGTCAACATTTATCAGAATTTTATTCACCTAGGAAGTAGCGAATGTGATGTAACTCAAAATTAATAAATAGAGGGCGAGAATATGGTTGTGCATGGTATAAAATTTATTCGTAGATACTTGAGAAAATTTATAGGTATATGCATAGTAGGGAATGAAGACTTTTTATTTTTCTGTAATAATGTCGTGAAATTTTCAAACTTATAAAATTAGTGGAATACAATTTCCTCGTCAGAATCATCGTCGTCAAATTCATAATCCGTTTCTACTGTAGATTGACTCGTTATTGTAGGTGGAATTAACAATTCTACAGCTTCCGCAGATAAACTACGCATTTTCTTCTGTGGCAATTTACGGATTCTGGAAATGTACGGATCAGATGTTACCATCAGCCGGTTCCAAACATCTTCCATTGTTTTTTATCTCGAACACTTTCGTGGCAAATTTTCTCGGATACTTTTGACCTTCTTCTTCCTATTCTCCCGAATGAGCACCGAACGTCCACTCTTCTTGGAAATTTCGGCTGAAAGGTGTTCCAATAAATCGGCGAATGGTTCATTCAAACGCCCTTTTACAATAACGAAGACTTCCTTCCGGGTGTATAGTAAAATGTCGTCGGTACTAGACCCTGTAAGAAAGCCACCGAAAATTTAAAAATTGATTTGCATATGGAAACTTGCAATATTTAACGTAAACTACAATGAATAAAGTACCATCGAACTCATTGTATAAACTAAATTCTTTCTGAAATTAAATTTTTATTCACCCAAATCATGAATATAATTCATCATGAACAATGTGATTCTGGAATAACTGTACTACTTTGTTGTACATCCGATATGCGTTAAAAACAGGTATAAGTTCCCTATTGTACCTATTGAACACCTGGCAGATCCGCGGTCGGCCGGCCAGCGCGGGCGCGGCGTGGTAGCACGCTGCGTACCCGCTCACGCTATGCTAAAAATTACGCTGCTTAGCAACTTTTAGCAGGCAATACAAGCCCGGATTTAGGGGGGGGCTAGAGGGGCTATAGCCCCGGGCCCCGCACGCTCAGGGGCCCCCTGTCGGTCGCGGTTTAAAAAATTTGAAGGATCTGTTAAAACCGATCACTGAACAAAATTCCGTTTTTTTTTTCTGCAAAATTTTTTATGTTTTTGCAAAAATTGTACGCTTTTTTTCGGCTTCTACCCATCGTTGGAATGTATTAACATCCAAAATTAATAACCAGAACACGAAGCATTTGACATTGAAACCTCTATCGCAAACGAGATGGTCCTCGCGGGGGGATGCGTCAAAATCGCTTTACGAAAATTATAACCTCGTATACGAAGCCCTTATTGAGATCCGAGACGATGAAAACCAGAGGCATGATACTAAACTCGAAAGTGGTTCCTTAGCAAAAACGCTCACAAAATTGGAAACGGCTTTCCTGACAGTTTTATGGAATGAGCTTTTAGAAAAGTTTCACGCAGTAAGTCTAGTGTTGCAGAAACCTGGTTTGAATTTGAAAACAGGTGTGAATTTGTTGCGTGGTCTGAGGGACACTGTTTTAGAAAAGCGCGATGAAATTACGTACTTCGAAGAAAACGCTAAGAAATTGAGTACGTTCGCTAGCCCCGAATACACGTCCAAACGATCTACCTCAAAGGCAAAATATCCCGACAGTCAGACATGCGAGCCTACACGATTTACGACAGCTGCGGAAAAATTCCGTATTGAGACTCATGTGTCAATAATAGATACGGTGTCTTTTGAATTAGATCGACGATCTGCTGCCTATTCACACCTTGCAGATCTTTTCGCATTATTGGATGGATAAGGCACATTTGCAGACGTACGCTCGAAAGTTGATCGATACGTATACAGAGGATATAGATGAGTCCTTCGTAGATGAGCTTCTTTTTTTCCAATCGTTTGTGAAAGCGGAAGCATTGCGGAACAAAGATCTTTATCCCGAAAATTTATTCAAAATGATAATAGATAAGGATTTAATATCTCTTTTTCCAAATACGTTCATCATTTTGAGATTATATTTGTCAATTCCAATTGCAAATTGTGAATCGGAACGTTCCTTTTCGAAACTCGCATACATCAAAAATAAATATAGAGCTTGTATGCAGAATGATAGACTATCAAGACTATCCATTTGCTGCATTGAAAGTGATGTCCTAAACAGTATCAATCACAATAAAATCATTGAAGATTTCGTCAGCGCTAAAATTCGGAAGAAATCGTTGTAGACAACGAATTTTCAGTCCTTCTGACAGTGGTGCATAATTTTATGGTGATTTTTATTAGCTTCGATCTCAGATGTTCTGGTCAATATAAGAGTACTATATGTATAGTATAAAAAAATTATATGATATAAAAAAAGAAAAAAAGTGCTTCATACATATAATATTCAGAAATTATAGAATATAAAAAACGCACTATATAATATCCAAAATTGTATAATATAAAAAATGATATAATAAAAAAAGTGCTATGAATGAGAATGTTTAAAAAGTACTATCTCAAAAATACTCTCTATTCTCCCAATGTCTATCATGCCATGATACATTTTTATGCTTGTTAGATGTATTAAAAAAATTCTCTTCTATTTGCAAAGACATGATCCCCTAGCAGGGCCCCGAAAAATTCGTTTAGCCCCGGGCCCCTGATACGGCAAATCCGGGCCTGAGGCAATATAAAGCTGATAGACTGATCTACGGCCTCAAACTTGAATGAAGGTGGAGTCTCCTGGAGTTCTCTACTTTTTGTCTACGTGAAAGTAGAAATAAAAAAAATCATATCGTCTTCGGAGGGTACTGAACATGGTCGTATTTCAAGCAGATAAACATGTCTTTGCAATTCAACTTATACAGAAATATTTTCTACATACCTGCAGGAGTAGAATCCATTTTGAAAAATTAAAATCGCTTGAATCACTTTCGAGTTATTGGTCTTTGAAGTTCACTGTTTTTCCTTACGTTTTTACTCGCCGCGTGCACTCTCAACTTTGAAATCTTAGTCGGAAAAATCATCGTTTGAAATAAGCCAATGGATCATCACCCTTGGCACGTCTCATTGTGCACAACCATCGCCACCGCCGGCTTCATTTTGCACAGTTCTATCGACAAAATGAGCGGTTACAGACGAGCTCAGTGATAAAGGGGGTTTACAGAATGCTCCCACTTCAGAGTCACTGGCGGGTATCTTGGCGTCAATTAAGACGAGAATTATTCCTTCACATTTGTTTCAGAGCAACGTTTTCAGGTTTCAGCCGATCAGAGTCCGCGATTTCTAGCCCAGATAAGCGACCGGTACAGGACTGTGGCACCACTTGGTGCTGCTTGCTGCGCGGTGCCAGCCGCAGTGTAAGAAGCCAGACCAGGTCGCCGAGTCTATTCCACGCGACGACGCGACGATCGGATGGGAGCGAAAGAATGGGGTATATCTGGCCAAAGGAATTAGAACACATTAGAATACATACGGAGAAGAGTCAATGCCCCTAATTACAATCAATCAATATCCGAAATCAAAACTCTCGCCTTCACATTCTGCAGTTATTTACACTTCCTAGCAATGGGAAATACCAGTCCGACTGCAGGGTTCATAATTTTTCTCAGCTTCCTTTGCGATCGAATTAGACCCTCTATGATCGCCTGGAATTAAAAAAAATCTACGACCACAAATTCTATCTCTCAAGTCAGTGAAGATATCATGAAACTCATGCCTGATGTTTGGAATAGTAACTTTTCATGTATGTTGAAGAATCGGGAGCCCTGGGGAACAATCACCAACAACGGCATTCTAACTAAAAACGGTTGAAATAGCTGTGATCCGCGGTCAGAATATGTAAGGACCGCGAATCCACATGACACATGATCGTTGGTTTCAATGTAGACGGTGTTCTGTCGCCTTGAGAAAGGTGAAGGACAGTGGAAATAGAAGTATCATGCACTATGACCTTGTGTGAAATAAAAACTGATGTATAATAATGTCTGAGGCGAATTCAATGGCAAATGCATACTAGGGTGTCCTGTTTTTTATTTTTATTTTTTTATTCCACCGGCCACCAGTCATAACTTTAGTAGTTGGTCTGAAACGAACCCACACCAAAGATGAGCTTCGTAGCTCAAGTCTAAGAGGTGCCTCAATCAACATTTTCATTTTTTATTTTAATAAAGTTAAAAAAATCATACATCACGATCTGAGGGAATGGATAAACATTAAATTTGATGAATTTTTGTGTGTTAGCCATGAATAAAAACATAAGTGCCTTTTAAATACAATTTCTTATGGAATCGCTAATTAAGCTGTCTAGGAAAATAATTTGTGGCACTTTTTGGAAATTATTTGCGACGATTTCTTGCGATTCCGCACAGGTTGGAGTATTTTCGAAATGTCAGAACAACATTGGACACAAGTAGGTACGCCTCTATTAAATCACAGTTACGAGAAAGATAGAATGTCTTGGATTTTCAACCAGCTCAATTTTTTGCAAAAAGCATGAAATAAAATATGTTTGTATGTGTTTCGATGTCTTCTTTAGCTGTGATTTTTGTCGGTCCGATATTTTTTCATAAATACCAAGAAAAAAATTCAAAACGTGAAAACGCCATAATTGACAAAAAAAGGTCAAATAATGGGGCTAGGAGATTGAAAGTTTGTCGAAATTTTGTTTTCATGACAATAAATGTTTGCCTAAATTTTTGTGTTGAAAAAAAAATAAAAAAAATTTACGAGCTTTTCAGGCTGAACCCGGTCTGAATAAGCCAAAGGCCCAATAAGTACGTTTTATGCAGAAAGTTGGTCAGCATGAAGCCCAGACTACACATTTAATCCATTCCAAAAAATATTATTGGAGCGTGCAGCCGATTATCGATATGGCGCTTTAAAATGAAAAAAATTATTGAGGCACCTCTTAGACTTGAGCTACAATGCTCATCTTTGGTGTGGGTTCGTTTCAGACCAACTACCAAAGTTATGACTGGTGGCCGGTGGAATAAAAAAATAAAAATAAAAAACAGGACACCCTAATGCATACGCTTTCATTCCATTTCATCTCATTCGGTCTCGCAAATTTTCGTTTCAATAATGTCTCTCGTTCTTTTTCCGGTTCGTCGGAATCATTCGGAATTCCAGTAGTCTTCGAAACGTTTGAAACGTATGAGCTTTGTGCGATATGACAAATAACGCTGCCGGTGGCAGCTTCGTGAACTGGCGGGACTTTATGTCATGCGGGGTCAAGTTAAGGTAGTTCTGGAGTTTTTCGAAGAACTTACGAATCGCCTGAAATTTTAGTATAGTGTAGACACAACCTTCACGAACCGATTCCTCGATTTTTAATTCAATCTACTACTTAGTTTGTGAGATAATCGAATTTAAAGATTGGTTGTTTTGGACTCGGCGCCTATACGTAACACGTGAACCGATAGGACTTTGTTTACATTTTTCATTATAGACGCTAAACCGAACTTACAATCTTCAAATAAAACTACTGGTGTGTGCAGTACTATTGTGGGATTATTTAAAAAAAAAAATGGCAATTTTCTACTACTTAGTTTCGGAGATATCGACTCTCGAAAAATATTAATTCTATTCGACGCGGAACCGAAACACACTCTCTGTCTCGCTCAGTTGCACTGTGTTCGCTGCGACGAAGCGATCGGCGCGCGGTAACTTTGTGTAGGGGACCTATCCATGCATAGGGTGTGATTGTGTAGGACGGGCAGAGTGTACAAGCTCTGTCAAGAGTTCTTAACCGACGGCACCATGTAAGAAGCGGGCTTCACTGTGCGCTGCGGTCGGAACTTTTGGCTGATACGTGTACCTCCAGAACTACCTCAACATAAAACAGTTCGAAAACAGCTATTATGACATAAAATAATTCTATTGTTTCCAAAAATGTTTTCAATAATTTAATGCCGGCGAACAAAGAAAAAGGGGTGGCTGAAAATTTACCCATATTTTTGCAACACCTTCAACTATGTTCAGTAAAATTTTCAAGTGAATCGAGTAAACCGTCAGACAATTCCATCGATCGCGCCTCGTGGAAAATCAGAAATCAGTCAGGGTCTAAAACTCCGGGAAAATCGTTGCAAGGTAGTAAAGAACGAGATTCTGGACGGGCGTCAAATTCGCAGACCCTCGGCCGAAACTTGTCCCAGTTGGCATGGAATACCCCAACTCCGGTTGCCTTCTTAGATCATTCTGCGTTTGGCGATTCACACAGTATTGAAACAGTTTGATAAATTTGTACTCACACACATTGCCGTAAATACACCACTATCTTGGAGCGTTCTGTCCTGGGCAGTTCATCTTGCTCCTCTGCCCAGATGATGGCGTCCCCGTAATCTGTGGATGCCCATAAGGCCCGATTGGCTTTCGCCCTATCGTTGGATTTATCCTCATGGATGAACAGCTCGTTTGCTAATAGTAGGGACTTTAATTGATAGATCAAACGAACTTACCTGAAGTGAAGTTCGATCTAAATTATATACTGGTCTCGTTCGAGAGGATTACAACCCCCCCTAAAAAATTCCCAGAAATCTTCTCCCTACCCCGGGGAAATGGAAGTTGGCAATCTTTCATTTCCTTATTTCATTATTTTGTTTTTGAGCTCTGAAAATTATGAGTATAGACGTAAGCAGACAGAGAGACACGGTAGTCTCTCCTTTTTCACTCTGAACATGTGGCGGTATCGCAGCGGAACTAGCGATACTACATCTTTGTAATCCTCTCGAACGAGACCAGTATATAATTTAGATCGAACTTCACTTCAGGTAAGTTCGTTTGATCTATCAATTATATGTATACGGTCGCGTTCTCGGGATTACAAAGATGTAGATGTTCAGAGTTCACCTTTATTTATTATTACTATTATTATTATTATTATTATTTTTATTAATTTTTTTTATTTTTTATTTTATATATATCGTTCTATATTATATAAAGATATCGCCGCCACCGCCGCCGCCGCCGCCGTGTCAAGATTTCGAAGGTCGACGACGACGACGACGACGCCCCCCCCCCCGAGGCGGCCCCTCTAGGTTACCCAGAGTCCCCCCCCTCCCCTTCCCTCCTTTCCCCGCCTTCCCCTCCCCGCCCCTGCCCCACCTCGGCACCCTTGCCAATAAACCCCCCCGGCCGCTGGTCTCACACTAGGATTTCAATCAGAATATTATCGTTTCCACACCACTATAAGCGACATGCATGCACTGAGAGAAAACATGTATCACATTTCACCACATATGGCCGACAAATTACTATTTTTGGGTAGCAGAATGACGTGTGGTCACATAACAGAAAGAATTACAAATCCACCTTGTAAATTTTACTAATCCCAGCAAACACAGAACTGCCGAAATCATAATGGCCCAGCACTGGCAGTGCTGGCAATGTGATGGTATAGGCAAGCCTTTGCTACGCCACTACATGTGAGATAGCGGTATTTCGGTAAAATTTTTCCGGTATCCAACCATTGACGGGACGATGTCGGTGACCAAGTACTGATTTTCTGCGGGCCATTTTGCATCTCGCCAGAACCAAGTTGCCGTCACTTGCCCCTTGTCAAACACAGATGCACGCCTGTATTTTGATATGACGCAGTTCGCGCGCGTCTTCCTACGTGAATAATATAATCAATCAGTGCATTCAAGGAGCGGGAATGGAAAAGATGCAGTCCACGGGTAACTCAAATCTGTAGGTATTCCTTCAAACTACATTTGCTTTGAATTTAACCTTGAATTCGATAATGAGCGTTCTGAGAGATAGAGGATAATAGAATTTTGAGGTTATGATTCGACTTTTAGGTAAATTGTCTGCTTACTGAGCACGGAGATAGTCTTCGTGTTACTGAGGTTTGTTTTCGCCTGTTGCGAGCTAAGATGGCTTCGAACAGTAAATATCCCTTTAAAAGAAAGTCAAGGTGGCAAGTCTACAGAGATATCAAGAAAACTGTCCAGGAAACTATCCAGTTGACAAAGCTAGAAGTCAAATTGAAAAATTATGAAAAATTGAGGTTATGTGAATCATTCGATAATTCTTATCATGCACAAAATTGGTAATGGCGCAGTACCGTATTTCCGTATAACTACACTGTAAAAAATAATTGTGAATTTACTACACATTAATTACACGAAAGTCTTGTAAAATTACAAATTGAGTATAGCAAAAAGAATCGCTATGCATGTTCTGCACAAATTTGTCACATAGCCATCACTGGTTCGGTACAATAGTACCGGTCTTGCCTTCAATGGCCCAGCTGTCGGCCACTGTGACACTATGGTGCTGGGCCATCACAAATCTTCCGGCAGCGGTTCGGCACCTTTAGTATCGGCGTTCCTCCACCTAACCAGTAATGGCCCTGCAATCTGTGTTTGCTGGGATGGTGAATATTACTGTTCACAAAGGGTATAGTTTACAACTCGAAGGCTAAATTTTACTATTTTCGATCGTATCAAGAATCATAACACGATCGTATAATTCACAAGTTTGCCCATGCCGAATGCTACCATTGCGCGTAGTAGTGATTCCTCTGTGGGGTGCGAATTTTTACTATCTCAGATAGTAAAATGAAGTATGTCAAAAAAAAGTTAGTTCGCAACGCCGCCGTTGTATTCTCAGATGGCGGACATATGTATTTACTGCTCTAAATTTCACCTTTCGGTTGAGCTAGCAGTTATACATGGGTGAGGTGGGCTGAGGATACTGAAAAGGTGAAAACATAGAAAACATGTGATATTTTTTACAAACAATTGTGTACATATATGACTTAACATTATCGCACTTATAACTATTTTCTTACATTAACGCAGTCGGTAACACACATGTACCCTAACGCTATCTAGCGGACGCTCCGATATCGGTTATATTTGTGAGAAAATTTTCGTCCTTATATACTACGTGAGTGAAAAATGACCGCTTGCGAGAAACTCAGGGCCGTCGCCGTGTAGTTCGAGGCCCTAAGAAGTAATTCATATATTTTTTTTTTCTAAACTTCAATATCAACCGTATGAATCTGTCTATTCTGAAGACCACAAACTCATAATTGCTGGGAATTATCGACTGAAAACCAATATTAGACTCATAAATCAGTCTCCGATGTCTATTTCCAACGAGGGGGACATACCTAACTCAAGATTTGATTGATCAAGATACACGTTGATTTCTTTGGTGGAATAATTTGAAAAAATTCATTTATTTCAAGTTAATTTTTTTATTCCACGCTCGCTCATTCAATTCAGATTTTCAGTCGAGAATTAGATAATTCCAATTTACTTTTTTGTCTTTGCTGTGAATCGCAACCGATTCAAGATAATTTGTCCCGTTTACTTCGAACGTGCATAACTTTAAAATAAATATTAAACTCATCAATTGGGCGTTCATGTAGGTACATTTTATTCACATATTTTTAAATTACAGTTCAGTTTTTTATTTGCACATTGTGAATATACAATAAAAATACGTTTAATCATATTAGATCCATTTTTTGGTTATATAATATTTTCCATTACTTAACTTATTAACGTGAGTTACAGCAGTCATGCGAAAAAAGTCTTTCATCAATAAAATTGACCAACTATAACAGTCTTCACTCATTATTTCATAAGCTTGTAGATGTTCATCCATATAACAATCTGTTAATTCTTTTGTCATCACAAGGAAATCCTCATTTCCTGTCAAAACTAATGTCTGCACACAGTGGAACTTAGGACCATCTTCCGAAAAAAGTACGATTATACTCCCATTTCTAATTTTACTGCCTTTGATTTCCAGCCAATTTACGACGGTTACTTGTTCCCCAAATTTTATGGATAAAGTTGGAACAAATCGATAGTAATCTTGTACATTTTGTATCTTCATGACTTTTCCAGGACCAGCTGTTAACGGGGCATATGGTTCATTATCGTACAGAAATCTGTAGTTTTGTATTAATTGGTGTCTAACTGCTATAGTTTTATTGACATTGATTCGATTGGTTGAAACACGTGAAATCGTTTTACTCTCACGATGCTTACTCTCATATCTAATACAGGAAATCTTCCACAATGGGCCAACTAATTCCATTATTCTTGGATAATGAATGAGGAAATGGTGTTTTGGTTTCATAGAGTTTGGAAACAACGAGTTTAGCAGCTCTAAATATTCATAAATTGTAACACGCAGTAAAACATGAGTCTGAACATGAATCACTGTACTCGTCGCAATATCTACTATGGTCTTCAGTAATGTTAATAATCGCCAATGCTCGTCATCTTTTGGTACCTGATTACCTATGATCAAATGCAGATGTGTGATCAGAGTTGCCATTTCAGCAGATGACATAATAATGCAATTGTTTTTTAACGCAGACTCGCTGATTTCCGCGGGGTTATTAGCATCGCCATAGAACAAACTATTGATCCTAATGTTCAACTCCGCCAGTGTCAGGTACTTTTTTTTATAAATATCGACCGCTCCTAAGAATAAAGCCTCAGCTCGCGAAGCTCGCTTATATCGCCTTATCTCAGAAGCAGCGCTTATAAGACCGTAGCTCGCGCTCCCGCTTATAAAGCCTCAGTTCGCCGTTTCGCCTATAGTTTTATATGGGCGATCGGCGAACTGAGGCTTTATAAGCGGGAGCGCGAGCTACGGTCTTATAAGCGCTACTTCTGAGATAGGGCGATATAAGCGAGCTTCGCGAGCTAAGGCTTTATTCTTAGGAGCAGTCGATATAGTAACGTAGAATTAACGCAATATCGTATCGGCAAATACCTTCAAAAACATCGTGCATTACATCAATGGCCAAATTTGTTGTTGCATGGAATCCATTGATTTCGTGGAAAACACAACAATGCACGATACCAGATGCTTTCGGATCTTTCAATTTCAAGAGTGAGTCGTAATTCGAAACATTTCGGAGAACGCAATTATTCTCGTCTAATACTTTCGTTATATCATTTTTGTGGGTTAAACAAAACCGGCATGCCGCGGAAGAAATAATTAGCTCTAAAACTCTCGCAAAATCCCAGGAGGGAATGAAGTCCTAAATTATCACCTAACAACAAAGACAACACGAAATAAATTTTTCTCGGGCCACTCGGATGATCTACAATAATCCCCTCATTCTGAAGATAATTTAATTCTTCGACAACTTTAGTGAAAATCATCTTATTTGTGAATAATTGTCGATCCAGCGAGTTGAATAGAACAAATAAGAAGATATTTTCCAATTTAGACTGATAAGCAGGTGGGAGGCACGGAACAGTGAGGTAAACCGCCCCAGTTTTTGAAATTCCTTTGTGAGATCCGAGTGGATTGTTATTTTCGTAGTCATCGAAAAACATGAAAAGCGGGAATACTGTTTTATTTACGTACGAAGCTGATTTCTCTTTCCAAAACTTTCCTTGTATGAAATTCGTCATTATATTCTGTTTGGAGTTAACGGAATTTATGTAGTCGAGAGTATTATCTAGCATATGTGGCATCTCGAAGAATTTTTTCAAAACTTTTCTAGCAGAAATGAACTGTGCCACAACGGGAACATATTTTTGTACTTGTTTGCCATTCCGATTTTCAAATTCTGATCTTTCTCCAAGTAAGTAGCTTTCTGGTAATATCAAGGAACCCATTTTCTCAAATTCTTTCAAATTATTGTGATCACTTTTCATCTTTTTAAATTGCTTCAAGTGTGTTTCAACAATATTTCTTACACCTGATATTGTCTACATTTCACTCTCTACAGTTGATCACTGTCTACATTTGATGCCTCTAGCTCATTGTATATTTCATCTCCTACTGAACTTAGTACTTGATTCAAAACCTTCGAAGTTTCGCCGACCATATCATTGATTCTACGTTTTGTGACATCGCTATAAGAATATAATTTAGCAACGTATTGAAACATTGAATGTGTCTGTGCATTTCTGTTCTCAGTTAGTATTGAGCTCACATTACTAGATTGAATTTCTTCAAAGTCGTCTGCGTCTGCATCTTCATCGCTACTGCAAGTATTTTGACAATTCCTAACGTTGATTGAAAAACTTGTCGTACGAGATGTTTCATCGTCAAGAGAGTCTACGATCTCATGTTTTTTGGCAGAATGTCTGTCTACTCTATGGCACACATACGATTGTAGTTGAGAAAATGATCGACTGCAATTGTCTTCGAAGCAACGAAAGACACGTAACTCAGAGTGAGACAGTTTTACATGTAAGATTAATGTTTCGTTACTATAGAACGGTGTTAAACACGAATAACAAACAAACATGTTTATAATGTGACCCTATATAATGACAAAATTGAATACTTGTATAAATTTTAAAACAGCATTAAAAACACTGATACAAAACTGATGCGCGGAATATCGATACGACATTCAAGACTCAGCTAAAGCCTTCGATACCTGGCTGCATACAACGGTAAGCGATTGTGAGTTTTGATCGGTAGGCAAACTCAAATCGTATCCTGATTTTTGAATAAAAATCCACAATAACCTTGCGCAGTTAGGGTAATCACAGTCGAGCGCGAAAAACGACTTGAATACCAAGTCCACAGCATGCAGACACGACGGTACTTGATATCTTATGTTATCTACTATAACGAGAGCTCCTTCGATCTTATGCAACGGACCAATTACGACTATACTCGGTTGTAAATGATCTCCCCTTTTTCGTAGATTATCCTCTAGTGCTCGTATTGATGATTCTACATCTGCCACGGTGTTGACGTGTAACAACAACCCTTCTCGTCGCTCTTGAAGGGAATAGTTTTTGGGTAACTGGGTTTGTGATACGTTAGACTTGGCTGTAGATCTCTTAGGGTACTTTCTCTTTCCTGGGCTTGAACGTCCGTCAAATAAATAAGGCAGTAGATGCAAAATGATAGCGTCTTGGTGTTCTACAATTAATAGAATTGAATTTGACATACGTATTATGAGATGAATCGAAATCTGTCAAAAAATCTTATTACAATCTTTTCAACTATATTTACCAGGTTCTGCCGTCTGTAAAAGAAAGAAGAAAGCCTTATCCGTCGGGTTTTTTATTGTACTATGCTGCAAATGCTGCTGAATAACCTTCCGTATAGTGGGCCAACGCTGGAATAGAACGTCTTCTTTCCCAGGATACAATTTTTCAAAATCAGCTTTTAGCTGAAAAGAATAAATAATAAAGATCCATATAAATCAAATGTAGTTTTAATATGACAAGGTATTTAAAAAAGTAAAGCTCATCAAATTGAGAATTATGATTGATATGGACGATGTATATGACTATATATTACCAAATTGCTTCCTTTTTGGAGTTGGAGGCATGGGAACTGATTCAGGTAATCGAAAATTGATTTTTCTGTGTCAGCTAATAGTCTCTTTCTGTCGTAGAATGTTTCACCCCAAACAGATACAATCTCTTCCCACGGCTCAAGGTGTGTTTCTAGCCAAGCGAGTTTTTCACCGCAAGATGAAATTTGATTTCCTTCTTGTGGAGCTGCAGTAGTTAAGGATGTATAGGCTATACAATCTCAACCAAAAGTGAGTCTCGTCGTCAATATTGAGTACTTCGAGATGAGACAAAAATCGGAAAAAAATCAACCACAATCAAGATGATAAGAGTATTCATTTTCAATAATAATAATGCCCAAAAGTTATCAAGAAATTGTTTAACCAAATCATTATTCAACAAATTTCCTGGTGACGTTATTTTTTTTTTCATGTCAAATGAATTCGTTAATCTTTCTGAATACACATGAATTTTTTCAGAATTTTGTCACTTTTTTGAAATTTCCGTTTTCGATTTTGAAAAATGGAGAAAAAAAATCTGAATTTTGGATATGTTATTGTGGAAACGATGTAGATTACAATTCCGAAGTTTACGGAGCGTGGAACTAATAGTTTTGTAAATACAGCCTCTAGAAATGTCCGAAAACGGAAATTTCAAAAAAGTGACAACATTCTGAAAAAATTCATGTGTATTCAGAAAGATTAACGAATTCATTTGATATGAAAAAAAAATAACGTCACCAGGAAATTTGTTAAACAATGATTTGTTTAAACAATTTGTTGATAACTTTTGGGCATTATTATTATCGAAAATGAATACTCTTATCATCTTGATTGTGGTTGATTTTTTTCCGATTTTTATCTCATCTCGAAGTACTCAATATTGACGACGAGACTCACTTTTGGTTGAGATTGTATGGCCTATACATCCTTAACGACGGAGGCTTGCGCAGGAGACCATTTCTTCGGTAGACCCCTTTCATATAATTATAGTGATGCCAAAATGCACCAGCAGTGGTCGTACGTGAGTCACCCTCTGAGCAACTTGGAATATAATATATGTGTGGGTTTGGTTCAGAAAACAGCTCGCAGGTTTCTTGAGCAAGCAATTTGAAACGTTTCGCAGTTATCCTAGAAGAAAATTCAATACTTTATCTGGGCCTGTATCTTGAGAAATATTCGATTTCATACAGCTTAACAAGAATCTTAGCAAATAAGTTCATTTGTATGTTCAGAATCCTATAAATTGGCAAAGCTCATAATTCGGAGTTCTATATCAGAAAAAGGAAAAAAAAATTTAATTCGAAGGTGTCATTGAAATATCAGAATCAAGATGAAGTAGACTGGGAATTTACATACGTGAATTCGTCCAAAGCTTCACCATCTGGTACGTTGCAGAATGCGGAGTCAAACTCTCGTTTAATAACTAGGCGTACTAGCCGAGCACGGTTCTTCGGAGTGAGACAGTTGTGGTCCTTAAAACTCTTTAATATGAGCTTGCCATCAATCGAGCTAGACAAAAAGGTACTCAATGTCAATGACTCGCTCGAAGATGCTGCTTGCGGTGGAGCTTGGATTACTTTGCTCTTGGTGGTCGTGGGGATCGGAGGAGCTAGCTTTGTGACAGGAATCTCTATTAACACTTTATTTCTTTCCTCATCTTCCTCCCAACTCTCATCGATATAAATTTCATTAGCGTTTTTATCGAGATTGCTAGTACTGGCGAAGACAGCAGCAAGTTTCAGAGACGTCTGCGAATTAATTAAAAATAAATGTTAACAGAGTAATGTTGATGAATACTAATGTTACCCGTTACTGACTGTTGATGAATCTGTAAAAAAAAGTGTTATATTTCCGCCAGCTTACTTCGACTTCATCTCCGTCGCTCATGTCTGTTTCTAGAAAACTGAAAATTGGATGTGAATGACATGTTTCTCAGTAAGACTGATTCTTTTCTTGCAGCCCAGATGTTCGGTTGAAACTCTGCAGGTTTCATTAAAAAAAAATTTTGTCCTACAAATCACGAAAAAAGTCGAATTTTTCCCCTGATTTTTGCGACGGAAAATCAATTTTTTTTACACAAAACCTGCGGAGGCCCGCCTTGAAAAAATTTCACGTACATCCAACACCAGGTACGTGTTCAAAATTCATGCAATGAGGTCAAGTCAAAGTCAAGAGAGAAAAAAATCAACGGGAATATTAGACTTTATGTTTGTATGGTATCATATCGGCTTTAACGCATTTTTATTGTATACATGGGACCCGTGACTAGATTTAAACAATGAATTTGAGGTTATATTCGAAACATCCCTCATATTTTAACTTGAACTCATAACCCATTCCATCTGTTTAAGATCTTATCGCAAAACATAGTAGTTATAGGTCATTTATAATACTTACTTATTCCGATTAGGACAATATTTTCACGATACAATCGCCGGTTAATACAAGTGCCTACACATTAGTCGTCACGTCTGACGTCAGCACGCGAGAGAAAAAGGCGGGAATCCCCATGGCCCATGGCGCGCATGCGGGGTACCGTGCAGCTAGGGTGTCCGCCATATTCCTATGCCCGATACGTATTTTTACTATCTCAAGTTGTAAAAATTACCATTTCGCATGCGACAAGATGTGTGTTCGCCTTTTACAGTGTATCACGAGGCGGTGCGAAACGACTGTGTTACAGTCGCAGATAGTAAAAATAACACGCTTTCATCTGGAAACTTACGAAATATGTTGTAATTTCTACAAGTAGCGATACTTACAATGCCGGGTTGTAATTTGAGTTCCGAGCGGCATGTAACTTATCCCAGTTCTGCTAGAAACTATTGACTAAAAAATGACTACGTTTCCTGGTTTTTCGCCTCTACGTCAACTTGCCATCAAAAGTAGTAATTTGTCGGGGATATGTGGTGAAATATGATACATGGTTTCTCTCAGTGTGATGTAGTAGATAATTCGGCGCGTTTTTTTTTTAATAGTGGTATCCCCAGTAGGTGCGAGGGACCCAGGGTGAGCACCTCGCTAGCCCTGGGGCCCACGGCCACAGTCCTACAACCTACAGTGTTTGCCATAAAGGCCTGCGTCAGGTTCATCCTGGCGAGGGGCTACAGAGGCAAGCATATCTACATATGCAGCGACAGCAGTGCCGCACTCAGCTCCTTGGACGCTTGCGTCATAAGATCCGGGCTGGTATGGGACTGCGTCGAACTTCTGACAAGGCTAGCGCGTGTGAACCACGTCAAGCTGCTCTGGGTGTCGGGACACAGCGGCATCAGGGGCAACGAGCTAGCGCACAACTTGGCCAGGGAAGGAGCCTCTCGCAGAGAATGCGACGAGGACTGCTTAACGGGCATAACAGCAGGGCTCACAAGGAGCCTATCTAAGGAACGGGCGGAGAGTCGCTTCGTCGACCTCTGGACCGTCACACCAGGCATGGCTCACACGAGGGCCCTCTTCCGAGGGCCATCCCACCAACTGGGGTCCACGCTCATGAAGATGAACAGGACGGACTTGAGGACTATTATAGGACTCATCACCGGTCACTGGTACACGGGCAAGCACCTCGTGCACATGGGGCTCAGAGCAGGGTCCCTTTGCACGAGATGCGGGGAGGAGCAAGAGACTCCCCTACACCTGATCGCGCGGTGTGGCGAACTCCTGGGCCCGCGGAGGCTGGCCCTAGGAGCTGACTTCACTTGCGAGGAGAAAATAGAGGAGATGGGCGTGGGCAGGTTACTTCGGTTCGCAAAGCTGGCCGACCTCACGTCCTTCCCTACGTCCTAGGGTGCCCCTAAGGGCCCGGGCACAATGGTCCGCATGGACTGAGCGCCTGGTCACCCCTAATTAACAACAACAACAACAACATCCCCAGTAGGCCTAATCCACTGGTCGCTGTGAATTTTAAACTTTAAATGATGCCTAAAAAAGTTAAGAATAGAATAACTCACGTAAGAATTTATCCTCCTTGATCTCGCCGTATGATCTTCCCGCCCAAAATCAAGGCACCAAAGGGCATCGACGGGCATTCAACAATCTTCACGTGTTCCGGATTTTGAATTTTTACGTAAATATTTTTTTTATTTTCTGGAATGAACGACTTTGTGAAAACGTTGTCTCCGTATTGTGTTTATTGTAATTTTTCATTTAAAGATTGCAAAAGAATTGATTACCATATTCTTGCACATTTCCCACTATCTGAATTTTTTGGCCCCGATTTATCTCGATTTTTTCAGTCACGTTTGAAATCACCAGCTCAAGTTTAAAGTTTCCGTCGGCGATCGTTCCGGAATATTCACTCGATTTCATTTTGTTGACCACAACCCCTCAGTTTCTGAATAGGTATCGACAATTGCGATGAGAAATAACTCATAAGATATACACTGAGAAAAGAGTTTTGTTGTTGTGACCAAAGTTCGTTAACAGTTAACGAATCGTATATTTGTATATAAGCAAATATACATCTAGTCATAGCTAAGAAATCATTCATTTGAGTGTCAAATAAAGATTTCTTAATAGTTAACGAATCATCAATTTCCTTCAAATTCGCGTCCAGTTATATCAGACGATCAAACACGATAATGGAATGATGATTTCTTAATAGTTAAGAAATCTTGTATTTCTCTTCAACCCGCACCTGTTGTTTCAGCAGAACGATCATGAAGTTCAACTACTAATAGTTAATAAATTGTGCTTTTCTATCAGTGCAGTTATCCACGAATGATGATATTTTTTTTTAGACCAATCAGGTATTGACTAAGACGTCATGTCCAAATTTTTTTTTAACGTGATAAGTGACTGTTGGATTGTCTTCACTATTTCCACCGAAAAAGATAGTGCATACCTAAAATATGCTGCCCAAACAATGCCCAGGAACGGGTTCGCCTCGAGCTTCGAATGACGCGCCTCACGTCGGTGAATGTATTATGACTGGCGCGCTTTTACTCGCGAGAGTGTAGCTAGAGTATTCAGCGCCGCTTTCACCTCTAGCGGCAAGCGTACAGACTACTACGCACGAATTACATCAAATCTCCAGCCCTCATGTAAGATTTGTTAAATGTTAATAAATCTGTATTTGAGGAGACATCGTGTGATTTCTGTCTCAACCGAATGCTTTATTTAATGTGAATACTACGGAATTTCCACAGTAGTGGAAACAACATGTATATTTACTTCATGTTAAGATATTCTTTAACAGCTAACGAATATTTCGCGAAATTTTCAAATAAATGCGTTTATTCGGTATAAAGAAACTCTTTTCTCAGTGTACTCACTTTCTAAACAGCACAAATTCATTACGTACTTATATGCCCAATTTTGTCGAAGACCTGATCAAGATTAGTTTTGTCGATATTGCCATAAGTTTGCAAAACATCGAAGCTGCCTAAATTGGTTAATTCTGTAAAATGTTTCATCTGTAATTCAAAAGCCGCATTTCCTTCGTTATATGATGAACTTTGAACTGCCGTGGCGTTTTGAATGAGAAGGATCTACAAAAAGTTTATAATAAGTCTGACAGAGTAAAATAGGATTTAGGAGTAAAAGGACAATTTTTGTCAATGATTTAGGGTACGTTATACAGTAAATTCATTTTTCAAACAGTGTCTACTTGATTCAATATAATTTTCGCTGAAACGGCTGTAGCATCCGCGTTGAAAGCACAACACGAGATTCTCGAGCCTTCGTTGTTGTTGACTACAAATTTGAACAACTCAAAACTTCTATCGGAATCCTTCGATTTGATGGTCCTAATATTTGAAATGTTATCGACATAACCAATCAGTGACCTGTAACAATCAGTAAAAAGTTCTTAGGTAAAGAGACTTTTTGGTATGAGTGACTCACGTACACGCATAAAAATTGCACGTATATTAAAAAGGCAATGACTCACACAAATTTATCGCCAACATGAATTTCGTTATTCATGAACTGTGATTTCGTGAACGGAAGTGTTTCTGACGGTTCGTGGTTGATCTTTGTCTTTTTTGTTGGTGGTTCAATATTCGAATCTTTACTATTCGACGAGGGATTTTTTCGGCCCGACATAGTGACAATAGTTAAAATTATTCTCACAGAAATTTATGACCCAAAAGTGACAGATTAAATGACACGAATGGCTATTTTTTTGTTACAAGTTGAATCGTAGATATTTATCGATTTATTCTGCATTTGAAGGGTGGCATGGCAAAACGGTGTAAGTGCCAAAAAATCGAAAATACGTTTTTTTGTTTATAAAATTTTCTAAAATCCGTACGCACGTCCGTGCAAAACGATATGGCTGACAAAAATTTATTCGCGACGATATAAAAAGTTGGCACGGCAAAACGGTGTAAGTGCCATCTACACCATCTCACAGTGTATGTGACGGATTTTTTTTCAACCAAAATCAATATTCTGAACGCGTAATATTATTTTCTTCAATCTTAGTTATTATCAGAATCAGATTTACCGAAAGTATTTCATAATTTATAATCGTGGGAATCAACAAACTAAAAAATATGAATTACCGAGTGAATTACAGTTGATGATCTTCAAATGAAAAAGATTAAGCCCACATTGGAATTCAAGTATGATAATATTCACTTACGAATAAAAAAATTGTAATTCATATAGTGGTATTTAATTTTTGAATTATGTGTTTATTTCGTTGGATGAGTATGATATTGGTTCAGAAGGGAAGTTTTTTTTTCGCGGTGTCCGTTGTTTATTTCTCTGAGCTGACGTTTTTTCGGGGATGTTTGATGAAAGACATCTAATATCGATGAATCGGACCAGTGTACGTACCGTTCTACTATCTTTTCCATAGAAATTTTACGATTTTCTACGAAAATTATGTTCATTTTGGCACTTAGGGGCTGTTCATAAATTACGTAAGCACTTTTCGAGTCATTTTTGACCCCCCCTCCTCCCCCGCCGTAAGCATCAGTAAGATTTGACAACCCCCCCCCCCCCAAACTTGCGTAAGCTTTTGAAATTTAGATCAGAAAATCGGGTGAAATGCAAATACTTTTTTCTTTAATTTTTTCCGAAGTAGCTATCCGCACGGTTCCGTGACTCTATTAGAGGCACGCAGGAGTCACGCAAAAATTTTCGTGTCTCTATAAGAGTCACGAAAAAAATACGTGTCCCTTGAAAGAAGCGGATTTCTCCCAAGTATTTTCCAGAAAATGAACATTTTAATTTAGCCAAACGCATATACAACACACACACACACACGGTACAATACAGAAGGTGTTCTAGGACTCTGAAGGGGACACGAAAATTTGTGTGTGACTCGAATAGAGTCACGGAACCATGCGAATAGCGACATCCTAATTTTTCGTTGATTTAAATATCGATATCACGATTTGATACAATGTATTTCAAAAACTTACGTAATATCATGTACCTCCCCCCCCCGACGTAAGCATCCATAAAGATTTACTGGACCCCCCCCCCCTGAAAGTGCTTACGTAATTTATGAACGGCCCCTTACACCGTTTCCGATCCCTCCCTCGTCCGCCATTTTGCCCCGTAATATTTGAAAATTTATACGAATTTGGAAATCTATAACCGAATCTTGTTCATTAAGGTTCCAGCTTTCGATTCATATTTTTTTTCATAATTTTAGCATTGTAATTGCGTTCTTAATCAGTATCCAAAGTGAAAAGAAAAGTTGGCACGAAACGTGGCACTTACACTGGCACGAAAAAAATCGACTTTCGCGATCCATTTTCTCGAAGACAGATGGCTGTATTGAATCGGTTCTTGCACCATTTCAAAGAGCTCGAAGAACTCTACAAAGTACTTTTTCAGATTAAGAAACAATTAGTTCGTAGAATTTTGGGACAGTTTTTTTGCTCTCCTGAAAAATCATTATCATGGCACTTACACCGTTTTGCCGTGCCACCCTTCATTTGTCTTCGAGTCAGTTGTTACACAACGTTCGTGACATTGAGTTCAAATTTGAACGATTTTAACATTGCTGACTCCAACGAGCACGAACTGGATATCTACACCAACTGTGACAACTAACTGTGAAAGCCTTTTATCTGTGCTATAATTGAGGTAAAATTTCTACGTAATTGGTGAGTTCTGAATAATAATCTGTCTCTCACCCAATTATCGTATACCGAAAGGTCACGTATTCTGTCATACGTATACTAACAAACTTACATACGTAAATAATAGATATTTACTGAATTTTTTGTTGAACTTGAAGATAAAAAATTTCGAAAATGACTGAACGTAATATTAAAATACAAATTAAAGGCGACGGAAATTGTCTGTTTAGATCTTTCGCTTATTTTTTGTTCCACGATCAAGAGAAGCACAGGGATGTAAGATTAAGAATTGTTTCGAATGTGGAAACTAACTGGCCGTTTTATGAACCCTTCATAGTGGGGGATGAATCGTATAATGTCAATATATCTGACAAAAATTCTTATACATCACATATGTCCAGGGATGGTGTTTTTGGTGGGGAAGTCGAGATTCAATCATTTGTGAATATGTACACTGTACAAGTATTGGTGTATCAAAATGCATTTGATGTTCCGAGAGAATTTGGACCCAGTGATGGTGACGATAAATTAACTCTTTATTTATCAGGAATCATCGACAGAGCTCATTATGATATAATAGATTGTTTAAACACTAAATTTGAGGACCCGAATGCACAACAGACATATAATCGATCATATTACTTGAAAATTAGGAATTGATCAACGAATGGCGACGTGTAAAAAATCTGAGTGAAGATATGTTGTCGAGAAAAAGGAATTCAGATAAAATCGATAATATGAGCAAGAAACGCGCTCAGAAAAAGAGAAAAAAGGATATGGTTGGGAGCATGAACCAGGAAAGATCGGCAAGAAAAAGAAACAAAGATTTGGTTGATAATATTGTTACGAAGGCTGCTGCAGCCTTACACCCTTTACATAACACGAAAGAGGTGCAGGCTGGTTGCTACGACAACCAGCCTCTACTTTTTAACTAACAGTCTCTTAGGAGATCTGATGCTGTAAACACGTGTCTCAATAAACCGCATTTCCCCATATTTTCCCTTGTCTCGTCTGATTTCGTACCGACGAACCCTGGTGGTAACGGCCAAACGTTACAATATGGATGAAGAACGGGTAATGAAAAAAGGACAAAAAGATTTAGTCAGCCAGATGAATGAAGAACGCTTGAGGAAAATAAGAAAAAAAGATTTGGTCGATCAGATGGATGAAGAACACGTAATTAAAAAACGACAGAAGGATTTGGTCGATCGTATGGAAGAAGAACGGCTGACAAAAAAAAGACAAAAGGATTTGGTCGATCGTATGGACGAAGAACGGTTGACGGAAAAAAGACAAAAGGATTTGGTCGATCGTATGGACGAAGAACGTTTGAGGAAAATAAGAAAAAAAGATTTGGTCGATCAGATGGATGAAGAACGGTTGAGGAAAAAGAGACAGAAGGATTCAGTATATCAGATGGATGAGGAACGACTGAAGAACAGATGCCTTACTAAAAAAATCAATAAAATAATAAGTCCGGCAAACGTGAATTATTCCGTTATCGGCGAAATGGATTATGTTTGTAATCATTGTTCGGCTTCCTTCTGGTCCCAGGAATTTTCAAAAAAAAGCTGTTGTCATGGTGGAAAAATCGAATTCCCTCCATTACATGATTATCACGATGATTTGAAAAAGTTGCTCTATAATAGAAAATACCGGGAACTGATTCGGTATTATAATAGTCGATTTTCCTTTACGACTTTCAACGCTAAATTTATAACTAACCCCAAACGTGGTATATACAACTTGAAAATTCAAGGACAAGTCTGTCACACTACTCCAACAACAATGAGCGTGAGCAAAGGTGATAATCCTCATTATGGACAGATTTATATTTATGATGACTGCAGGGCAACTCAGGAGAGATTGAAAAATAATGAGAATTTGGTAAAAGAACATGTTGAAATTATAACTAAAGTGTTAAATAATAATCCGTATGCTATGAAGTACAGAAATTTACATGAATTATCCAAAGATAAGACTCTTCCAGAGTATTTTTTATATTTTACTCGACATCCATCTCTGAGCAAGCACGTGTATAATGCACCGGTAACTGCGGAATGTGCCGCCTTGATAATTTCTAAAGACGGTCAAATTCCAAGTGATTTCGATTTGTGTGTCTATCCAAAAAATGATCCAAAAAATGGTACAGGTATCGATGTTCTGAACAAATTGTCATGCCATTTAGATCCGATGACTTTCCCTATTATATTTCCCTCCGGCGATTTAGGATGGAGTCCGTCAATCAAACAAAATAAAAATAGCAACAAAAGGTTGACTGCTCTACAGTACTATGCATACCGGTTGGCATATAGACCTAAAGATAAATTTAACCCAATTTTATTTTGCGGCCGTTTGACACAGCAATACCCTGCATGCCCTGCTCGCTTGATAACAGACCGTTTCTGTACAACAGCGTACCCACAGGTTCGAATCGCGACTTGGGAGGGGTTTTTTCGAATCACCCTGAACGAAATGTTCCTAATGTATTTAATTCCCAACCGGTCCCCTTGAGACCACAGATCGCCGTTAATAGTTTGACAAACGATGACGGGCTCGCTACCTTTCCATCGGGAAATTTGTTTCCCAACGGCCCGGTTGGCCCACAGAATCAATTTTCTTACGGAAACGCTCTCCCTATGAGAAATTCGCCTGAAAATTCAGGGATCCCACCTGTAATACCTCAACAAGGTAGCTGGCCTGTCTTCGCTCCGGCGGCGCGAACGGACCTGCTGCCCCGAGTAAATTCTATGCTAATGAAACCCGGTGTCTACGATGGCACCTCTTCTTGGGCTCAATATGAGAGACAGTTCTTGATGATCGCGGCGCTGAACAACTGGGATCAGGCGTTCAAGACAGCGGCTCTCACCGGATCTCTCCGAGGAACAGCTTTGAGCGCGTTGGCCTCACTGAGCGACTCTGACGCGAAAGATTTTGATAAGCTTTGCGCGGTTTTAAAACTTCAATTTGGTGATGAGCACATGGCAAAACTCTACTTTACCCAATTTAACAATAGGAGCCAAGGCCGTGACGAAGATCTTGCCACCCTGGCCAACGATCTTGAACGTCTGATCCGACTAGCTCTCCCCGATTGCGCACCTCACACTCGCGATCAGTTAGCATGTGTTCGATTTCTTGACGCCATTTCTAGCTCCAGCTTGAGACAAACGCTTAAGCTAGCGGCGCCCTCTTCTTTACGCCAAGCCGTTATAAGGGGGTTAGAAATCAAAGCGATCACCGAGTCTGAACTCGGTTCAGGAAGGATTCGGCAGCTCGTGACAGCGGAATCCTCTAGAGACAGGCGTTCACCTCAAAAAAGACAGCATTCTCCTAAGAAAGTCGACCCTCCCGCAGGTTCTTCACGATCGGATGGTCGTCAGGGAGCGAAGCCTGTCCAAGAGTGCTGGTTTTGCAAACGTCGAGGTCACGACATTAAATACTGTTTTACTTTAAAGAAAATCATGAGAGAGAGAGAAGGATTTAACCCAAGTCAGAACCGTCAGAATACTAATTTTTCTTGGCGCCAACGCCCTGCTCCACACTCCGGTCGAGACAATTATCAACAGAGCCAGCACTCTGACGACCGGCGAGCAGCTGAAGCTTCGCGAGAGCCTGCGACCTCCGCCCCTTCAGGACCCCGGGAACGTCCAAATCCTAATTCTTCGTCTGGGCCCAATCATTTTGTAATTCGCGGCTTGCGACGGTCGGGCCTCTACGCGAAAGGAACCGTCAACGGAACCGCGTGTTTGTGGGTAATCGACACCGGGGCGGAAGTCACCGTGATTCGTCCAGGATTGCTTCCCAATTTTCCAGTCGAAACTTCCTTGTCGAGTCTGCGTACCGCCACGGGCGACACGACTCCCATTGTGGGGAAGGCTTCCGTGGAGGTGGTGGTCTCGGGATGCCTTAGGACTGAACATGACGTTTTGATAGCTGAGATCGAGGACGATGGGATCTCTCGATTTTCTCTCGTCTCACAATTGCCAGATAGCTACGGGCGAAGGCACGTTTCAGTCGGGCACGAATAAAATTTTTCTACAAACAGATCGTAGCGTTGAGGTCGTGAATCTTTCGACCGGTGCTCCTTCCCTTTATATTCGAGGGATTGAGTTGGTTCCTCCCTTTCTTCAGGATTTGAGCACTCGGTCTTCAGAGCAGTTAAATTCCGGGCAGCTCGAACCTCTCTATTCTCTTTTAACGAATTTCCAAGAGACCTTCGCTAGGAGTCCTACAGACATAGGACGTTGTACTGTGGCCGAACACAGGATCAACGTAGAAGGACACTCGCCAATCAGACAGGCCGCCAGACGACTTCCTCTTCACGGACGGGAAGAAGTAGAAAAACTCGTCGAGAACATGAAGTCCAGTGACGTCATCGAGACGTCAACCAGTCCTTGGGCTGCTCCTATCGTCCTGGTAAATAAGAAAGACGGGAGCAAGAGATTCTGCATCGACTACCGGAGGCTCAATGACATAACGAAAAAAGACTCCTATCCTCTCCCACGGATCGAAGACACGCTCGATAGGATAGCTGGGGCCCAATGGTTCTCGACGATCGATCTTCATAGTGGGTATTGGCAAGTCGGTATGGCTCCAGAGGATAAGGAAAAAACCGCCTTCGTCACTGGTCTAGGAGGACTCTGGCAGTTCAAAGTAATGCCCTTCGGGTTGTGTAACGCCCCGGCGACTTTTGAAAGACTAATGGAAGCAGTTCTGGATGAGTTAATTGGAAAGATCTGCTTAGTTTACATTGATGACATCATCGTTTTCGGAAAAACTTTCGAAGAGGAATTATCCAACCTAAAAGTGGTATTTCAACGGTTAAAAAAGGCCGGATTAAAAATGAGCCCAAAGAAGTGCCATTTATTCCAGCGAGAAGTGAAGTTTCTTGGACACATAGTGTCCGCGGGCGGGGTTCGTACCGACCCTGAGAAAATTCGAGCGATCCGAGACTGGCCGCACTTAACTTCAAAAGCTGACGTTCAAAGTTTCGTAGGTTTATGCACTTATTACCGGAGGTTTGTTCAGGGCTTCGCTTCCATAGCGAAACCCTTGCATGTGCTCACGGGAGAGAAAGTACCTTTTGTCTGGTCCCCAGAATGTCAGGATGCTTTTTCTCAGCTCAAGATTCGCCTTACTACTCCCCCTATCCTGGCTTTCCCTTTGCCAGACGTTCCTTTTATCAAGAGACTCGGTAGAGTCTCGCGCCAAGTACATTAAAAAAAAAAATTTTTAATACGCTGCGTGAGACTCGGACCGAGTCTATATACCCGAACGGGAGCTATTCGGGTGGTGGGGAGAATTATAATCTTTCTTTTCTTTCGCCTCGCTACATATACGGGATTGAAACATTTATCCTAGAACGTGGACATGAAAAGCTCACGTTTGAGTCCTATTTGGACTTAATCGGTGCCCGAAGAGCTGAGATATGATTTTCGAAAGGTATCGAGGATCCGTTTGCTCGTCATCAGAATTTTCTTCTCCTTCGTTATTACTTTCAGTCGTCAATTCCGCTGCCAACAAAAATTAGAGAAGAGTGGCCGCCACTAGACAGGAGGGACCACGGACGTATATTAGAGGACTGGCAACTCCCAGCAATATCGCGCCGACTCTTCCGCCGCTAGTAGGCGCCTTTGCCGTTGTAGCGCTGACTACCACTGGGGCCTCTTTGGGCGGGATAATTCAAACGGGAGTGGCGTGACATGGAGGAAACAAAAGAAACAGAATGAAATGGGTGTTTTAGAATTCGGAGCAATGCACCGGCGACCCATTTTCACTTCATGCCACTCCGGGGTCACTACCGTGGTCACTACTATACCTTTACTTGTAAGGTTATGTTTCGTTTGTTTATCAACACCAGACCTGAAAATCGGCCCCAGTGGTAGTCAGCGCCGCGCAGCATACGACGGTACAATGCGCAACTACCGGGACAAAAATCGGCGCTACTCTAACACGGCTGACATAGGGGAGTTGCCAGTCCTCTAATATACGTCCGTGGGAGGGACAACAACGTTCCGAGTACCTGACGTTAGCTGCCAGGCAGCACTTGTAACGGCGCTGTTGGAATCAAATCGAGAATGTAAACAACCCCCCATTTTTAAGCGTTATAATTATACGTCCGTGGTATAGGCTGTTGTCTCGGCTACTAAAAATTAGAGACGAGTAGCGACCACTAGACAGTCGGGACAACAGCGATCCGAGTACCTGGCAGTGGCCGCCGGACAGCGCGTGTGTCGGCACTGAATCACGAGTTAGATCGAATCGAGAACGTAAACAAGCCGCCATCTTTAAATGTCACAGATCGAGAATCGATTGCCCGAAACTGCTAGCTATAGCGTGTTCGCGTCGGCTGCTTCGGTTTGACATTTCATTCCACTCGTTATCACTACGTGATATTGAGATACATGATGTGATGTGAGAATCATTACCGACAAAGTGAAACAAGATGGGCTTTGAAGTTTATGTATTCAGCTCGACATCGTATGGAAATCGCGAGCCTGTTTCATGGAAAAATCAAGTTATGAGGTTATCAGAGTCAATCAATTAGATCAATCACAAAGCCTTGGGTATATTGGTCGTTTATACATTGATTATATGTTCATAATCCAGGTGCTAAATATCAAGAGACTTTGTAGAGTATCGAGGCAAGTACATTACGAACAAAAAAATTGTGTGAGTTCCGGAGGGACTATTTCGTGGACGAGCTATTGATATATCGACGCATCCTGAGAAAGCAGATGAATCTCAGCGGGAAGTCTAGAGCAGACGAGTTGAAATATGCTTTGAGACAAGTATACAGAGTGAATTCCTAAAGTGTAAACAGCCCAAACCTAGTGCGCATGCGCTTACCTGAAAAAATTGAATGTCGGCTGTGATAGCAACCGTCGATTGGGTATCCCAGACAATTTTTCAATTTTTTCAGATAAGCGCATGCGCACTAGGTTTTGGGCTGTTTACACTTTAGGAATTCACTCTGTATAGGTCCGTAACACTTCATACAGAGTTTTCTGAGTTACGTGTGAGTTCTGGACTGTCCGCCGAATACGTCCATCCATTCTGACCTGGACGATATGATCAATTGTTTGATCGCTTTGGTTATAGTTATCGCACGCCTACTTATAGCCCTATGGGGGTTTGCTTCGATGACTCAGCTTTTAATTTTCACATCACGGCATACTTATTAGACTACTGGAGTTACGCGACTTGAAATCATCGGGTTCTAACTTCTAAGAATACCTTGGTGGACCGGATGGAACAGACGAATCTTGCCATGCAATTTATAACAGAAGCACTATCCCGGAAGACTTTATTGAGTGAATACCAATGATTATTTATACACTGATTTTCAGACTTTCTTACTGTGAACATTTTTTAAGATTTAATCTGTAATGAGCAGTGACTATAACCCTACCTGTAAGGAACTCCGCTGTGGCCGCTCCCAAGCCCGGATGAGAAGGGAAGATGGCCGCGCACAGGGTTCCACGTTGCGAATATTTACTATGAATGATTTTGACGGATCAATTTATGCAACCCAATAAGGGTTAATATTTCACGTCTGCTCCTAAGCAAAAGTCAGAGTTACAGAAATCAACTGGACATACATTTACGCGTTCTCATCAACATTTCCGACAATATTTAACGTTTTACGGCGTTTATTAACAGAAAATTCAAGATTTTTCACCGTCTATCCAATGGGATATAGAAATAATCGGTCAGAAAAATACTGACAACCGAGCGAGCATAGCGAGTGAGGATCTACGAAGACCCCATCGAGCAAGCACAGCGAGCTAGCGCAGTTAGCAGGAAGTAAAAAAAATATAAAAAAAGTAGTGATATCCCCAAAAAAGCACCTCTGGTGCAAAAACCTTTCGCCAAGTACATTAATGTGGTCCACCCACAAAATTTACCAAACAAATTCTTTCACACAAAATCTGTCTTCAAAAATACCCACCAACAAAAATTCGTTTTCCACAAAAAGTCTTCTTCCAAAAATTCATTTTCAACAAAAGTCGTCCTTCAAAAAAATCTCTGTAAAAGGATTGATATCAAATACAAGTACCAAGTACAAAAAAAAAAGAAAAATCAAACCATATACCGTTGTGCTCGTTCGCTCGCTACGCTCGCTCACCCGATTGGGTTTTCATAATTTGTGAGGAGAAAAATTGGGAGCATGAGTTTCGAGAAGAGAAAATTTTCGAAAGAAAAAATTGAGGGAGTGGTACTTGGCGGGCCTTCATAGCGAGATAAAAAATGTGACTTGTAGACCTCAGTGGCCACTCTTCCACTCACTCACACCTGGCCCGCAAGTACCACTCCCTCAATTTTTTCTTTCGAAAATTTTCTCTTCTCGAAACTCATGCTCCCAATTTTTCTCCTCACAAATTATGAAAACCCAATCGAGTGAGCTGGCAGTAGCAACGGGCTGTACATGTTTGTTTTTCTTTTTGCCCTTGTCACTGTAGACACGAGGACATTTGTTGAAAATGGTTTTGAAGACGTGAACGAATTTGAACGGTGAAGCCGAACAGGAGTTTGTAATCTGACGCATCTTTATCGGGTATAGGTGGGGTTTTGTCTCAGGTACAAACTGAACTCGAACGAGTAATTTGTTTCTACAGCAGGGTCTTGAGTAAATCCGAACGGAATTATTGTGTAACACGACGAGAGTTGTTAGCGATCGTCAGGGCCATTGCTCATTTTCATCATTATCTTTATGGTCGAAAATTTCTCATTCGAACCGACCATGCTTCACTTAGATGGCTGTTGTCTTTCAAGGCCCCTGAGGGACAGGTTGCGCGCTGGTTGGAAGTTTTAGGGACCTACGATTTTGAAATCCAACACCGGGCAGGAACATCACATGGAAATGCTGACGCTCTTTCGAGAAGACCTTGTGAAGGCAAAGATTGCAGACAATGCGATCGTCTAGAACTCCAGCGAGACCCTCCAGTATACATTCGAGCCATCTCTCTCCAAGGGAATCTCGAAGAGTGGAGACAAGGTCAGCGGGAAGATGGAGACCTTCAAAGGTTGCGGTCTTGGAAAATCTCACAAACGCGACCGGACTGGCAAGAAGTCTCTCCCTACAGCCCATACCTGAAAGTTTATTGGGCTCAGTGGGACTCGATACACCTTCGAGACGACCTACTTTACCGCCGATGGGAAAGCCCCGACGCAAAGACGATCAGATGGCAATTACTGGTACCCAGGAGCAAAGTTCCCGAAGTTCTAGCCGAGTTTCATGACTCTCCAGCGGGTGGACATTTTGCAGTCAATAAAACCCTCGGAAGAATCCAGGAACGCTACTTTTGGGCCCGTTGCAGGACCGATACAGAGGACTGGTGCTTTCGTTGTGACGTCTGCATGGCCAAGAGAGGTCCTAGAGGGAGAGGGAAAAGTCCCTTGCAGATTTACAACGTTGGAGCACCTTTAGAGAGGGTTGCGATGGATTTGTTAGGCCCTCTCCCTGTTTCTGAATCAGGGAACCGTTGGGCGTTAGTCATGGCTGATTATTTCACCAAGTGGCCCGAAATCGTGGCCTTACCGGATCCAAAAGCTTCAACGGTAGCTCTCGCGTTTATTCAAGAATTTGTTTGCCGTCACGGGTCCCCATTAGAACTTCACACCGACCAAGGGAGGAATTTTGAGTCGGACTTAGTGAAGGAGATTTCTTTGATTTTGGGAACTAGGAAATCACGGACCACGGCTTTGCATCCCCAGTCTGATGGGATGGTGGAGCGTATGAATCGAACTCTCTTAGGGTATTTGTCACATTTTGTGTCCCACAACCAACGAGATTGGGACACGTGGATCCCACTCTTTCTCCTTTCCTACCGCTCTGCTATCCACGAGACTACGGGGCGAACCCCTGCTATGATGATGCTAGCCCACGATCTTCGCTTGCCTTTTGATCTTGAGAAAGGCCCAATTCCCCTCTCAGAGTCTTATCAGACCGACTTTGCTTGTTCCTTACAAAGTCGTTTAGATGAAATACATGATTTTGCTCGTGACAGGATAGCTTTAGCTTCGGACAAATTGAAGGCTCGATACGACGCCCGAGCTCGAGACTTGAAGTTCGAGGTTGGCGATGGCGTTTGGCTCTTCCAGCCGCGTCGCGAGAAGGGCCGCTGTCCAAAATTACAAACGCAATGGGAAGGACCTTACGTGGTGGTGACCCGAATTAATGACGTGGTCTACCGTATCCAGCGCTCTGTCAGAGCCAAGGCCAAGGTTGTCCATTTGGATCGTTTGGCTCCTTATCAAGGTCGGGAAGAAGTACCCAAAGTACCCTTGAACCGCGATCAGGCTCAGGTTCGACAGTTGGAACTTTCAGATTCTTTGGTTTCGTCTCCGCCTCCACGTTCAGAGCAAGGTTCGTGTCTTCCAAGGGAAGAGACGTCGGAAACTTTCATTAGCTCGTCAACTTGGAGTCCTGAACTTCCTCTGGGCGTCATTAGAAGAAACGGGCGACCTCTTACAATAGTTGTCGAGGGAAACATTGGTTGTGGGAAAACAACCTTCTCTAAGAGGTTTTTGGATGATAAAAATATTCTCGTTCTATTAGAGCCTCTAGAAGAATATCGAAACGTAGCCGGCATTAACTTACTGGGCAAAATGTACGCGGACCCCGTTCGATTTAGTTACGCTTTCCAGCACCATGTGTTATTGACCATGAGGGACCGTCATCTTCAGAGAACGTACCTTCCTACAAAACTAATGGAACGGTCGATTTATAGCGGGAATTGTTTCGTAGAAGCCCGACGACGGTTAGGGGGATTTGAGAAGGAAGAGGCTCATCTTTTAATGGAGAACTGTAAGATTTTTGCCGAGAGCTCTTCCGATTTTGAGGTGGACCTAATAGTCTACTTGAGGTTATCTCCTGCCGTGTCGTTTAACCGCATCCAGTCTCGCGCGCGGAGCGAA